>VYZW01039375.1:88819-137957 GCA_013401315.1 Balaeniceps rex | reverse complement strand
AGGCTAAACAACCCCAGCTCTCTCAGCCTGTCCTCATAGAGGTGGGTGCTCCAGCCCCCGATCATCTTTGTGGCCCTCCTCCGGACCTGCTCAAGCAGGTTGTGAGGAGACAATCCAGACCAAGTGGCTATGTGGTCAAGTATCTGACCTTGTGCTGTGCTGGGCCCAAGCTTGCCCAGCAACCGCAAGCCCTGAGCTTGCCCAGCAACAGCGACATGATGCTGCTGGGCAGTGACCACAGAAACCCCCAAGGAAGGGTGTATAAACCGCTCCCTGAGAGCCCAATCTGTGCTCCTGAGGAACAGCTGGCCTGTGTCTTGGTGATCTCCCCTTACTTGGGATGCCAGGTAAGGATAATTTCCTGGGAATTGAGTGATACCTACTGGGTAGATTATAATGAATTTGAAATAGAAGAAGAGTCCTCACTTGCGGGGTGGTGTAATTGCTATCTACCTAATAAGTGCCTTATCCTAATAAACCTCACTTTGTGCCTTGGACTCGCAACCTCATTCCTTCAATGGGTAGAGAGTGGCAGAAGGGCTGACTGCAACACAGGTCCATGTCTTTCTTATGCTAGGGGTCCCAGAGCTGAACGCAGTACTCCAGGTGGGGTCTCACCAGAGCAGAGTAGAGGGACAGAATCACCTCCCTCAACCTGCTGGCCGCACTTCTTTTGATGAAGCCCAGGATGCGATTGGCTTTCTTCACTGCGAGCACACATTGCCAGCGCATGTCCAGTTTTTCATCCACCAGTACTTTCAAGTCCTTCTACACGGGGCTGCTCTCAATCCATTCATCACCCAGTCTGTACAGATAGTGGGGATTGCCTGACCCAGGTGCAGGACCTTGCACTTGGCCTTGTTGAACCTCATGAGGTTCACACAGGCCCACCTCTCTAGCCTGTCAAGGTCCCTCTGGATGGCATCCCTTCCCTCTTGAGTATCAACCACACCACTCAGCTTGGTGTCATCCACAAACTTGCTGAGGGGGCACTCAATCCCACTGTTCATGTCCCCAACAAAGATGTTAAATAACACTTGTCCCAGTACGGACTCCTGAGGGACACCACTTGTCACTGGTCTCCACCTGGACATCAAGCCATTGACTGCAACTCTTTGGGTATGACCACCCAGCCATTTCCTTATCCACCAAGTGGTCCACCTGTCAAATTCATGTCTCTCCATTTTAGAGACTAGGATGTTGTGCAGGACAGTATCAAATGCTTAGCACAAATCCAGGTAGATGATGTCAGTTGCTCTTCCCTTATCCACCAATGCTGTAATGCTATCGTAGAAGGTCACGAAATTTGTCAGGCACGATTTGCTTTAGTGAAGCCATGTTGACTGTCACCAATCACCTCGCTGTTTTCCGTGTGCCTTAGCATAGTTTCCAGGAGCATCTGCTCCTTGATCGTGCTAGGCCCAGAGGCGAGACTGACAGGCATGTACTTCCCCCAGAATTTTGACCTTGCATCTTTTTAAGAGCTAAAGAGAAAATGAGTATCAGGCCATTTCTCAAGGATCTATATGAATGTCTTACTGGATACAGCACAGTTATAAATCTCAAATCACACCTTTGAATACTATTTGGGATAATTTAATAAAAGTGTTATAAAAATAATGTCATCTGAAGCAACATGTATGATGAGATTTTTGTTAAACACAAGAACTATCATACTGGATTAAATCTGTTTCCATGTGTTTATACATCTTGTCTCAATGTCAAAGGCAGCTGAAACATCATTTAGTGGAAGCTAAGGAATCACTGATTTCTGAAAGTAGCTCCTTCTTCACTGTTTTCCTGCCAATGGAATTTTGAGTCTTAGGTATTTCAGAAGTATCTTATTGTAAATTTGAAATGGGGAATTTAAGNGTATAAACCGCTCCCTGAGAGCCCAATCTGTGCTCCTGAGGAACAGCTGGCCTGTGTCTTGGTGATCTCCCCTTACTTGGGATGCCAGGTAAGGATAATTTCCTGGGAATTGAGTGATACCTACTGGGTAGATTATAATGAATTTGAAATAGAAGAAGAGTCCTCACTTGCGGGGTGGTGTAATTGCTATCTACCTAATAAGTGCCTTATCCTAATAAACCTCACTTTGTGCCTTGGACTCGCAACCTCATTCCTTCAATGGGTAGAGAGTGGCAGAAGGGCTGACTGCAACACAGGTCCATGTCTTTCTTATGCTAGGGGTCCCAGAGCTGAACGCAGTACTCCAGGTGGGGTCTCACCAGAGCAGAGTAGAGGGACAGAATCACCTCCCTCAACCTGCTGGCCGCACTTCTTTTGATGAAGCCCAGGATGCGATTGGCTTTCTTCACTGCGAGCACACATTGCCAGCGCATGTCCAGTTTTTCATCCACCAGTACTTTCAAGTCCTTCTACACGGGGCTGCTCTCAATCCATTCATCACCCAGTCTGTACAGATAGTGGGGATTGCCTGACCCAGGTGCAGGACCTTGCACTTGGCCTTGTTGAACCTCATGAGGTTCACACAGGCCCACCTCTCTAGCCTGTCAAGGTCCCTCTGGATGGCATCCCTTCCCTCTTGAGTATCAACCACACCACTCAGCTTGGTGTCATCCACAAACTTGCTGAGGGGGCACTCAATCCCACTGTTCATGTCCCCAACAAAGATGTTAAATAACACTTGTCCCAGTACGGACTCCTGAGGGACACCACTTGTCACTGGTCTCCACCTGGACATCAAGCCATTGACTGCAACTCTTTGGGTATGACCACCCAGCCATTTCCTTATCCACCAAGTGGTCCACCTGTCAAATTCATGTCTCTCCATTTTAGAGACTAGGATGTTGTGCAGGACAGTATCAAATGCTTAGCACAAATCCAGGTAGATGATGTCAGTTGCTCTTCCCTTATCCACCAATGCTGTAATGCTATCGTAGAAGGTCACGAAATTTGTCAGGCACGATTTGCTTTAGTGAAGCCATGTTGACTGTCACCAATCACCTCGCTGTTTTCCGTGTGCCTTAGCATAGTTTCCAGGAGCATCTGCTCCATGATCGTGCTAGGCACAGAGGCGAGACTGACAGGCATGTACTTCCCCCAGAATTTTGACCTTGCATCTTTTTAAGAGCTAAAGAGAAAATGAGTATCAGGCCATTTCTCAAGGATCTATATGAATGTCTTACTGGATACAGCACAGTTATAAATCTCAAATCACACCTTTGAATACTATTTGGGATAATTTAATAAAAGTGTTATAAAAATAATGTCATCTGAAGCAACATGTATGATGAGATTTTTGTTAAACACAAGAACTATCATACTGGATTAAATCTGTTTCCATGTGTTTATACATCTTGTCTCAATGTCAAAGGCAGCTGAAACATCATTTAGTGGAAGCTAAGGAATCACTGATTTCTGAAAGTAGCTCCTTCTTCACTGTTTTCCTGCCAATGGAATTTTGAGTCTTAGGTATTTCAGAAGTATCTTATTGTAAATTTGAAATGGGGAATTTAAGGCTGGATATTCTGCAAGAAATTGAAATTCATGGAAATATTTTATTGAATTCCTAGGTAAATTAAATATATAGGCTCTCCTTACAGCCATTAAAAACAAACAAAAACCAACCATAAACCAGAAAACCACCATCTTGTTCATTGTTTAATGTTAATGTGGAGGTTTTCCCACTGCTCATAGAAATGGAAGAATAATTGAAAAGCAACCTAAAAATGCTTGAATAGACTTTATTGCCATATGTAAGGAAGAAATACGTAATTGTTAAAGTGTAGTTAGATCTTTAAACAATCTTTTGATTCCCAAACTGCAAAAATTAACAGAATTATTGCGGCTAATAAGAGGAAAGCATAATTATCTTGACTAGGCTTTATTAGAAGAGCATACAAGTTAGTATCTGGTATGAACAAATACGTTAGCAGTTATTTTTTTCCCTCATTTCTTTTCTGCTGTTGCAGGTAGGACAAGTTTCATGCTGTTACCTCTTCAAATATATCTTGAATAGATTTTAAATGATTTGACAAATCTACACCAAAACCTTTGTTGCTCTGAAAGATTCAAAAAGAATTTGTTCCTCCTATGCCTGTTTGCCTCCTATGGGTAGTTGCTTTTGATCTGTAAGGCCCCTCTTTCTAACCCAAAAAGCAAACTTATTCCAATAGCTCTAAAAGGAAATAGAAGTTTTCTGCTGTCATTTATGCACTTACGTGCTCGAGGCTAGCTTATAACCAAAAGATAACGGCCAGACTACTCACAGCAAAGCTTTCTCTGAAAAACTAATTAACGCTCTGCATCACCTTTTAGAATGATGTGATTTAACCTTATTTTGACACCCAGCTGAGTGTACAAAATGAAGAGTCTCTTCCTTATAGTCTATGAAGCAGTTAACATTCCTAGGACACAATAATCCTTGCATCGAGGACAATACAGGGATCAAATCTTTGTTAAAATCCATAAGAAAATGTTAGTGAATCTGCATTACATGAAAGTATCTGTTTCAACAAAAATATAATAGAAGTAAGTTTTATGAGTGTGCAGCAGTAGGTAATCTTCAACAGCTTTTTCTATATATTGAAGAGAAGCTTTCAGAAGAGTAGTGTATGACACATGAAACATTGATGTAGCAACTGTTTAAAAGACCATGCTGATAACTGTTTCATTGTTCTTTTAACTAGTTCCATTATTTATTTTAGGTATTTTCACTGAAATTTAAATGAGAAAAGAGGGAGAATACAGTTGATAGTAAGGAAGCAATGGCACAGAAGTTGCAGCAATTTATACCATCCATAAAATGAAATTCTTGGTTCCAGTAAGATGACTCCCATTTTGCTTTCTAAGTGAGAATGGCATACTTAACCTTTTAACTACAAAAGTTTGGTTAATCTGAAGCTTTTAAAATGACCTTTCATAATGATTTTATAGCTTTGTAGTCATAATGAGATGTAAAATGAGTTGTATGTCAAAGCTTGACTCAGATCATAAGTTATCTTTCATGTCATAAAGAGAACAGAAGATTCTACAAAGAATAAAAATAAATGCATATACATATCAGAACCTTATGAAAAGAGAGCAAGCCAACATAAAAATGGTAGGTTTACATATATTTTTTGCTGTACTCCTTAAAAGCCACACTGAAGTTTCAACAGGGAAAAAAAAATCCAACTAAGTTTAACAACTAAGTCTTTCATAGCACCAAATAGTAAAATATTGTTTTGAAAAGTGAAATTAGTCACCTATATGAAAGTCTTTTATAATAAAACAAACAAACCAACCAACCAACCAAAGATCCTTTCTTTTATCAAGTCAGACCTTTTTCTTATTTCTACTGCTTTTAAACTTTTTTCAGGAAATTGTACAGCCCACAGAACAGCTTTGCTTTAACTGAGGCTGGGTTTCTTTCCACATCTCAGGCATATCAAGATCTTAGGTTCTAAAGCAACATTTCAGTTTGTTACTAATATATGAACAACAGACTCTGCTACAAGTGTTTCTAGGCATTAAAGGCCTGTCTTTATTACAGCTAGATTTGTTGAGCTACAAGAGAGAAATAGGATTCTAAAATTCTAGGCTGAGTAATCGTTTCCTTTATTCCATTATTCATAAAACATTTCCTTTTTCGTGTGATGTTTCAACAGTGCTTAATTTGGCTTTGCATTTTAAATAGCATATAAACCAATGGTGCATAACAAGAAGAAAGTAATGGGCTGATGTTCATGGCTGGCAAACAGTATCAATGATCTGTGATAAAATAAACTTTAAAACATGGTTAAAAAGGAAGAGGAATAGTCTGTTTAATTTGTTTATTACTGGAGAAGGCTTCAAGGAAAGACATAACTTTCAAATTCAGCCATGGATTTTAATTACTGTTATTCACTTATTGCAGAAAATTTTAGTTCTGAGATGAGGAAGCAGCTAAAAATGTTCTTGTGAAATGTAATTTTCAATTGAATATTTTATTGTTGTCTACAAAAAGAAAAAATGGCTGAGGTCATTTTGAAAGACTGTTGAGATCTGGATGGTCTCAGCTGGTCTGAAGACCCAGATCCCTCAATTCTATATTATGTTCATGTCAAGGTTCAAATTTAAGTCTAGTTTCACATAGTGTTTTGCATGACAGTTTCATAAGGTTTCACAAAATAGTTAAAATAAGAAAACTAGAAATTACTAATTTGAAATTAAAGATGATTCAACAAAAAAATCACACACAACAGTCTGGTTTTTGCTCAAAAGCAGATGGAGAGCTTGTGGAATTAATGGAACAGAAATGTACTGTTTTCTGCAGACAAGTCTACTAATCAGCAAATGATTTTCACATTAAACTTAAATGCCATTCTAAGACGTGTTAGATTTCATTCCAGAGAACTTATTTGATACTCAGCCAATATACAGGCTGACACGGGACTCAA
The DNA here is from genome assembly GCA_013401315.1 of Balaeniceps rex. Taxonomy (NCBI): domain Eukaryota; kingdom Metazoa; phylum Chordata; class Aves; order Pelecaniformes; family Balaenicipitidae; genus Balaeniceps; species Balaeniceps rex. Next base: position 131,571 of record VYZW01039375.1, on the reverse strand, counting down.
AATATGGACAAACGGTCAGTGTATTTCAGAGAGAACGTACTGCACTCATGCAGATTTAAAGTGGCTTCCAGGCTTACTGGCCACATATTTTAAAAGAACTCTTCATTGGACATACGTATATCTCCCAGTCAGTCTGCTCAATTTTTGTGCTGAATTATGCCACAGCCTGCTCGCCTGGAACATGACTGTTAGCTCAGATGTGTACCACGAAGTAAGATGTTGTCTGAAAAGGGTGCCTGGTTAAGAGCTTAGACCTGCATGACATCCATAAATTGAGAGCCCTGCTGGCCAAACCTATATGTATGTTAATAGCAGTATTCACACCCTGATCCAACCACAATCTACTTGTGCTTTTTACTTCCAGCAGTTTGAGTTTTAATTCATGCCTGCATAGTTCACACCTGAAATACCTCCATAGCTCTCTCAAATTAGGTCCTTGTGCCCCTTTACAGCCCAGTGAAGCTCACACTGTAACACCTGCAAAATTTAAAATCTGTATGAATGCACAAGCTCCCTGATTTTAAAGATGTATTTTCAGATAAATAATGGAAGAAGTCTGCAAACTGAATGGTAGATTGCCACCCTATTGCTCATCTATCCTCCCTATCCAATTTAACTTGTTTAAACTGCTTCTGATTTTACATTCTTATCATACTGCTTCTTATACATCTCCTTCCTCAGATTAAAAAAAATAAACACTATCTCATCCACTTCTCATCACACTCACAGTGAGTCTCCCAGTGCAATTTCAGAGATCTCTGAGATGAGATACCCTATACTGCTTTTCATATAACTAACACAGTCACAGACTTGATGTTCTCATTAGGCATTTTGTTTTTACTTTTGAACTGCAGTTGCTCATTGATCAACCTTTAGTGAGTTTTCCACTTTAGTAACTAGATCACTCTCAGGAGTGCATGCAGTTAATTTTGAATTCTGTACCAGTTAAGTAGTTACAGGGTGTCATCCCCTCCTCCAACAGGACTGCTGTCATCAACACTAATTTCATTCAGTACCATAGTGCCCATTCACAATTAAGTGATTAATTCACAATTAAGTGATTTTAAGTAAATTAATACTCCCTCAGCTTCCTTATATTTTCTTTCAGCTTTAATAACCTGCATTACAATCAACTGCAAACTTTGCTCTCTCAGTGTTTATCCCATGTCCCTGATTAATGAACGAAACATAAATCATAACTTTGTTAAACTTCTGCCATGATACAAGCTACTATTTAGTCATATTCTTATGTTTTTGCACATGATAGTACTTAGAAATGCATCCCATCTTGTTCCTAATGTCCATTTTTTTCAACTTCTGGCAGGCTTTTTAAAAAATCTATTGCATTTGAATGTCACTAGAGTGCTTCATGGGACAAGAATCATATAATATTAATGCTTTAATATTACCCCAAAAAATCTACTTCATAGATATGCAGAGATGAAGCAATATGACAGGAACCGGTTAAAAGATGTCACCTGTATCAAAGCTGGTGGCTGAATATATATAAGTACTTCTCTAACCAGTCAAGTGCATCTTACTAAGATTCAACCAAACAACAGCTTTTAAAAAAATCCCCTGCACATTACTTCATCCTTCATGATTCTGCAAGTCCTGTATAAATCCAAAGGAGCTTATATAACAGTAATGTAAAGTCTTTTTACAGCTTAATGAAAAAAATTATATCTGTGCAGTGATAACCTGAATTCATCAATCTCTCAACCACTGAGCAATTAGATTAAGCTTTGTCAGTGTATCCAGGTGTCTCCAACACTTCAATAAATCAAGTATGCAATTAGGAACTAGAAAATGAAGCAAAATAGTTTATGTATTAATTGAATTACAGAAAAAACCCCACCCTAATCACTGTGAAATTCAGGACAAATCAGACCTACTTAGAGAAGTGCATGGTAGACATCCTGAATCTGTCAGAATTTCTCCAGTAAGCTAAATCAAAATTCTCAAAGCTGATGGATGACAGATATTTAAATAGTACATAGTGATGCTAACTCTGATCTTGACATCTAAGCAAGGAACCTGATTGCAGATATCATTCCCCCCAAAAGTCTATTATCATGGTTTAAATAAAAATAAATCTATGCCTTACAGCATTTCTGATTTTTGCCTTTCCTTTTATCTTATGTTTGATATGTATAGGGACAACAAATACAAAGAATTCTCTGAAAGGAGATTAATTCTTGGGAAACTTATACCCTTGATGAATATATTCCTCATTGCTTCTATATTCCTGTTGAATCTTTACAGTTTCACAAAAAATAAACTAGCATTTATTTAGCACATATTAAACCATCAAGTCTAAGTCAAATGCTTTGTTAAACATACTCAGAAAGCCTCATTTTGAGTGTTAACCTTTTAACAAAGGAACTCGTGAGTTCTATGCAGATTGCGATATCTACGGCCAATTACCAGAAGTAATTGCCAGAAAAGTTGTAATCGTTCGCTCACTATAATATTATATTGAAAGAGCACGTGGGTATGCATCTATTTGTTGATAATGGATTCTTGTATGTCATACTTTGCAAAGTAAATGAACCAAGAAAAAGAAGAAAAAAAAAATTGAAGCAAGACAGCAACTAGGTTACAAATCTTAGCTTTAAGTGCATGAATAACAAGAGTTTCAGATCAGACTGTGTCAAACTTACAAGTTAATTCAAGTTTAAATGTCATTGTAATCTTCACTTTGCATGTATTTGTATTAATTTAAAATTAAAATTACATTCTAGCATGTTCTCAGCTTTCTGTAATCCTCCCTGTTTTTGCTTATCAACAACTATAATCTTTGATCATTCAACTATGTGATGCCTGCTGTCAGATACACCTGTTTCTTTTCAAAGGAAGAACATGAAGACTCACAGAAGGATCAAGAGCTTAATGTCATCCGCTGCATGTGAGATATAAAAAGCCAAAAAGCGGGAAATAATACTGTGGGGTATTTTCAGTGTAGCAAAACCTGAATGCCTGGCTAGGACATATTGAGCTAGTTACTGGATATGACTGATAAATTCTGACCTTGTTAGAAGATGACGTCGGTATGCACAGACATGTCTTCTCTCATTTTGGTTTTATGCTTTTTAAAAATAATGACATGACACTAATCAAACTTTTGATTAAACACTTAATTCCTAGTTTTCAGCAGAAAAAAAAATACTGAACTTTATAATAGAGTTTGTGAGATAGATAAGCTACCAGCCTGCAAAAAGTGAAGAAGCGTTTGGATTATCTTGAAGGGATAAAGTACAGTATTCTTAAATTCAAGCTAGTTAATTTACATAAAGATCACAGAGAAGCTTCAATCAGTAGTGAACTCTAAACAGGTTTTATTCCTAAGTATGCTCCTCTTACAAAGTTTTCAGCACAGTTTGGGTTAGTTTCCTGAAAATGTGATAATCTCTATGCCAGGTCTGATGGTCCTCTGGTGAAGATTTTGTTCAACAACAAATGCTTATAAATGCTTCAAAGAAAGAGAAAGAACCTCTCTGTTCTTGGTAAACAGTAAGATAAAATTAGGTTGTAACTAAAGTTATGGTAAGAATTCCCTAATATGACATTAATCAAAATTTAGCTGTCAGCAAAGGTAGGAAACAGTCTTTATCATCATGTTAGCTAAGTAGCAGGTAAACCTGACTGGAAATTTAATCTAACCACACAGGAAATTTCTTCCCAGTTGTCTTATGCTTGGAAACATGAAGAGTTTTATCTCCTCTTCCTGAGGGGATTTATGTTATCTAAGGGTGTGTTCTCAGTAATATAAAGAATTAATCTTTTAATACTACAATCTTTGCCCTAGTCGTAGCTTGTAACAATGAATGCCAGAAAATAATTGGCATTGTGTAAAAAATTAAATATTTAGGTTTTTTAATTAATTGCTTTCCATTTCACTTGTTGTACCCTTGTAATAGTATTGTACAACAGTTAACAAGTATCCAAATCTGTAAGTTATCCTTTATGTAACAGCTCTCATTTTTCAATAAGTCCTACAAATTTCTGGTATTTATAAGGCTTTAAAAAATTGGAATTGTGTAGTCGTACTCAAGCATTTCAGTGAGTAGATGGAATTCTCATTGAATCTGGGCTGTTCTAGAGTAGGATCATTTTATCACATGACGAGGGGCAAATTCTTCATTTTCTGCTATTTAAGAAGTTTTTTTAATGTCCAAACAGAGAACAGTTGGAGAGTAACTATTGCTCAGCATTTTTAAATAGTTCATTCACAAGATATGCAGTTGAAGTACTGTGCTCAAAACAGAATGTAAGATAACTGATTGTCTGATACTTTGGATGGGATTCATCTCTCTCAGTATTTCAATATTTACTGTGTATGCATCTGCATCCAAGAGAGCTACTTTAGTTCTTCAGTCAGTAAAATGAAATTCATACTTGCAGGACATGAACCCTGTAACCTATCAAGCATTTTCTTTAGAATAAGATCAATCATGGACTTTGAGCATCTCTTTCTTTCCACTGATTATAAAAGAGTTTAGATGGATAGTTCGGAAGTGAGCATTTGATCCAGCGAACCTGACAAGTTAAAGCTACCTCATGAGTTAAAGCTGCATGTGTGTCTTTGTTACTATCAGCGCATATTACTATCTCCCAATTGCTTCATTTTCCAGAACTTTCTGTTCTATATTATAACTAGTTATTTACTCTGATGATAAACCATGTGGCATAAAAGCTATTTTGATTGCAATCTCATCTGTACAAACATCTCACAAAAATACATTCAAGAGATACAGGCTCATTTCCAGTGAAGGATGTAACCCATACTCACAATACCTGCAAATTCTCCAATATATTAATTAAACAAATATCTGAACGGCCTGTATTTGTCCTTGCTTATTTTTTAAACAGTAGGAGAGTGCAGTTTTAAAATGCTAACACTTAAAATTTATAAAATTATAACAACACTGACAGAAGTGGATGACTCTTACCTGATTCATCCTATTACAGGACACTTTCTCAATACAGAGCTCATAACAGAAGCATGTTGTATCTGTCACTTCAAATCCTCATTCAGCCAGGCTTAATTGATGTCTGAGAAACCTGAAAATAGCCACAATAGCTCTAATGTCAATGTCTGCTATCTACAATTTTCATAGCACAGTGACTTAGCAGACATGACTTTACAGTACTGCTGTGGAGTTTGTTAATGCAGAATATGTAACAGAATAAAAAGATTGATGGTCTGAAGAGTAGCAAAGTCAAATGTTTTCTTAATATACCCATAGCATAAAATCTGATAGACTCTAGCAGCCAAAAGTTGATGTGATCAACACCATGCAGCAGGAAAAAACAAAATACGGATAGGCTCCGTAGTGCAATATGCATGACAAATGTGGGAAAAACTGTCACTGATAGTATTATCTTAGCTGAAGTGGACTAAACTAATAAGTTTATTATCTCAAAAAATAAAATTATGAAGGCAGAACATCTGTATGCAATAATGAACATTCTGTAATTGAAAATAAAACCAAAAGAAATACCAACTGTTGCACTGTAAATTAGTGGAATGCACTCTTGATTTACTAACAGCTGGAATCTCTAATTATCCTAATATAATGAGGTACTTTAATCTTCGCTAAAGTACTTTTCAAAAATCTATCCAAAGGTTTTTCTTCATCAGAAAAAATGCTGTTAATCATAATCTATCAACAGTATGTGCAATCTGATTAAAGTCTTCTGTTCTTGGCTCTAGCAGCCTACTTTCACCTGTTGAGGTGACCTAAATCCTCCTGAACTGCAAATTTAGTTTATGGTGCTGCTAAAAAAATGCTATTAATTTTACAAATTTTATTCAAAGCTGTGCTTTTAAAAAACCAAAACAAAACAGGTAGCAAGTACACAATTTAGCATTTGTATTTTTATATTGAGTTACTGCAGATACAGACATAAAAGACAGGAAAGGCTTCTGAAAAGCCATTTCCAATACAAAGAATGTGCATCTTAAGGATACCCAAGCTCCCCATTTTGGGAATATGCATTCTGGAATGATATCTCCTATTAAGACTGCAGTAATTACCTATATATCTATAGTTGCCACACTGGAGAGTTTTCCACTTGAGATATGTCATTTATAAGGACTTTTAAAGGAAGTAGACTTTTCTCAAATGTATTAATGCTTTTGTATACCAATAGGTCCAAACAGAACATGGAACTTTCATTTAAGAAATAAGCAGGAACTTAAATTACATGAAAAAAAAACAAACCCACAAGATAGAATCCAGAAAGAGAAATGGTTTTAAGTTTCAACATTCTTCCTGTCCAAAAAGTTGGATGACATACCCCTTAACGTTTGTACTGCATTTTAAGATCTAATCATGAAAAGATGAAAGAGCTGAATATTCTTCTTAGTTTGTTTTCAAAATATTTAAACATCCTTATTACATTTGTTGAGCACGTTTTGATGTTTAGCTGCCAATATTTATGATTGCTTTTCAAAACAGTTGTGTTATACAGCAAAAGTGGCTAAACTATTTGAAATTACTTTAGCAGTCTTACCTTACAAAAGTAAAACTCATTAGATGAGCAATCAGGTATTTTTCATCCAGCTTGTCTGAAGTGATTAATTTGGTTTTGCAAAGCAAAAGAGCAAACTAATCTCAGATGTCCATAATTGGCATTCTGAGTATTTGCATTTGGCATAAAAACTCCAAATGCTCTATTTAGAAACTTGCTAAAATATCAGAAGAGAATACCATGTTGCCCTTCCTCGAACCTTTTCCAGACTTAACATAACCTTTCTAAAATGAAGAGCCTAAAACTGCATATGATATTGAAAATGGGGTGAATCATGAGTTTACACTCATGATGATGCTTTTTTTTTTATTTTCTTTCTGTATGGATTCTTAACTTCCAGTGGTCTTTTTTGACCACTGATGAACGCTAAGCTGATATTTTTAAGGAAATGTCAATCAAAACACAAAAAACTTTCTCCTAAGTAATAAAAACAGCATTTGGGAGACATTTGGGAGTGTACCCACCATTTCAGCGAAGCCACCGAGGCGAAGGGCTCCGGAGCAGAGGATGGCGCTGGGGGACCCTTCCTAAGGCAGCAAAACCGCAAAGGCAAAAGCACAGGGAGAGAGAGGGTACCCCAGCCCCCCGCCAGAGCAGGAAAGAGGGAGCTGCTGACGAGCGGCAGCTCTGACTCAGTGTGGACGGGGACAGGAGTGATGGCAGCCAAACCCCCTCACATACAAGAACAGCGCCCAGGGAGTGCGAGCGACCAGGAGCACGGCGAACAGGGCGGGCAAACAGGGCATGGCGCGGCAGAAGGGCATGGCGCAGCAGTTCGTGTAGGCAGGGCGTGCGGGCAGGGCGCAGTCCCCCTCCTGGTGCTAAAGGGTAACTCAACTGGTGGTCATCGCCCTCCCAGGAGAGGACCTAGCTATGGTTTCCACTTGCCCAAAAGCCATTGCCAGAAAGAATGTGGCAACCCAGACGGAGCCCCCACACAAACATACAGCTGTCCAGGTCTCCAGCTGCAGGGAGTGCCTGAGCCTGTCACTCATACTGGAGGGCAGCAGAGACAACAGCTGTTTTCGGTGTGAGCAGGTGAATGATCTGCTCAGCCTGGTGGCTGAGCTGAAAGAGGAAGTGGAAAGGTTAAGGAATGTCAGGGAGTGTGAGAGGGAGATAGATTGGTGGAGCCACACCCTACCATCCCTGAGGCCAAGGCAGCAGATGGAGGCTCCACAAGAAGCAGAGGATCCTCTACCCTCTTGCCACCAAGCAGAAGGAGGGGACCTGAGGGATGGGGGGGAATGGAAACAGGTCCCTGCTTGGGGCAGCAGGCAAATCCTCCCCCAGCCTCCTTCACCTTCCCAGTTGCCCTTACGCAACAGATATGGGGCTCTGGAACTTGAGGGCCAGGCAAATGAGGAGGTAGGTGAAGGTCCATCCAGGGGGTTGCCTGGGGTGAGTCAGTGAGCACCACACATTATGACTGCCTCTGTTAAAAAAAAAAAGGAGGGTAATTGTCATAGGCGATTCCCTTCTGTCAGGAAAGGAGGGCCCAATATGCTGACCAGACCCATCCCACAGGGAAGCCTGCTGCCTCCCTGGGGCCCGGGTTAGAGATGTTACTAGGAAACTCCCTGGTCTGGTACAGTCCTCCGATTATTACCTGCTATTGGTTATGCAGGTTGGCAGTGATGAGGTTGCGGAGAGAAGTCCAAAAGCCATCAAAAGGGACTTCAGGGCACTGGGGTGATTCGTTGAAGGATCAGAAGCACAGGTAGTGTTTTCCTCAATCCTGTCAGTGGCAGGGAAGAATACCGAAAGGAACAGGACAACTCACCTGATTAACATGTGGCTCAGGGGCTGGTGCCATCGGTGGAATTTTGGTTTTTTTGGTCATGGGGAGGTTTACACGGCACTAGGCCTGCTGGCAACAGATGGAGTACAGCTATCTCAGAGGGGGAAAAGGATTCTCGCTCATGAGTTGGTGGGGTTTGTCGAGAGGGCTTTAAACTAGGTTCGAGGGGGGGAAGGGGATATAACCAGGCTCACTAGAGAGGAGTCTAAGGGTGCCATGCCATGTTGGGGGTGGAATCAATAGCCCAGCTCAAGTACATCTACACCAATGCACGCAGCATGGGCAACAAACAGGAGGAGCTGGAAGCCATCATGCAGCAGGATAGCTATGACTTAATTGCCATCACAGAAACATGGTGGGATGACTCTTATGACTGGAGTGCTGCAATGGATGGCTATAAGCTCTTCAGAAGGGATAGGCAAGGAAGAAGAGGTGGTGGGGTGGCTCTGTATGTTAGGTAGCGTTTCGATTGTATAGAGCTCAATGATTGTGATGCTAAGGTTGAGTGCTTATGGGTAAGGATGAGGGGGAAGGCCAACAAGGCAGATATCCTGCTGGGAGTCTGTTGTAGACCACCCAACCAGGATGAAGAGGTAGATGAACGATTCTATAAGCGGCTGGCAGAAGTCTCACAATCGCTAGCTGTTGTTCTTGTGGGGGACTTCAACTTACCAGCTGTCTACTGTCACTGCCTCGCTTGACCTGCTATTTACAAACAGAGAGGGACTGGTGGGAGGTGTGGTGGTCAGAGGCTGTCTTGGGCTTAGTGACCATGATATGATAGAGTTCTCGATTCTTGGAGAAGTAAGGACGGGGGTCAGGAAAACCAGTACCATAGACTTCCGGAGGGCAGACTTTGGCCTGTTCAGGACACTGAGAGAGTCCCTTGGGAGACAGTCCTGAAGGGTAAAGGGGTCCAGGAAGGCTGGGCATTCTTCAAGAAGGAAGTCTTAAAGGCACAGGAGCAGGCTGCCCCATGTGCCGTCAGACGAGCCGGCGGGGAAGATGACCGGCCTGGCTGAACAGGGAGCTCTTGCTGGAACTCAGGAAAAAAAGGAGAGTTTACCACGTTTGGAAGAAGGGGCAGGCAACTCAAGAAGAGTAGAGGAATCTTGTTAGGTCATGCAGAGAGAAAATTAAAAAGGCAATAGCCCAGCTAGAACTTGATCTGGCCACTGTTGTAAGAGACAGTAAAAAATGTTTCTACAAGTACATTAACAACAAAAAGAGAGCCAAGGAGAATCTCCACCTTTTATTGGATGCAGGGGGGAACGTTGCCACCAAGGATGAGGAAAAGGCTGAGGTACTTAACGCCTTCTTTGCCTCAGTCTTTAATAGCCAAACCAGTTATCCCTAGGGTATTCAGCCCCCTGAGCTGGAAGACAGGGACGGAGAGCAGAATAAACTCCCCATAATCCAGGAAGAAGCAGTTAATGACCTGGTACTCCACCCGGACATTCACAAGTCTATGGGCTGGATGGGATCCACCCAAGAGTACAGAGGGAGCTGGCAGAGGAGCTTGCCAAGCCACTCTCCATCATTTATCCACAGTCCTGGTTAACAGGGGACGTCCCAGATGACTGGAGGCTTGCCCATGTGACGCCCATCTACAAGAAGGGACGGAAGGAGGATCCAGGGAACTACAGGCCTGTCAGCCTGACCTCAGTACAAGGGAAGATTATGGAGCAGTTCATCTTGAGTGTGCTCAACAGGCATGTGCAGGTCAACCAGGGGATCAGGCCCAGCCAGCATGGGTTTATGAAGGGCAGATCCTGCTTGACCAACCTGATCTCCTTCTATGACCAGGCGACCCACCTACTGGATGAGGGAAAGGCTGTGGATGTTATCTACCTGGACTTTAGTAAAGCCTTTGACGCTGTCTCCCACAGCATTCTCCTGGAGAAGCTGGTGGCTCATGGCTTAGGCAGGTGTACTCTTCGCTGGGTAAAAAACTGACTGGATGGCTGAGCCCAGAGAGTTGTGGTGAATGGAGTTAAATCCAGTTGGCAACTGGTCACGAGTGGTGTTCCTCAGGGCTCAGTGTTGGAGCCAGCCTTGTTTAATCTTTATCGATGATCTGGATGAGAGGATCGAGTGCACCCTCAGTTAGTTTGCAGATGACATCAAGTTGGGCAGGAGCGTTGATATGCTCGAGGGTAGGAAGGCTCTGCAGAGGGATCTGGACAGGCTGGATCGATGGGCCAAGGTCAACTGTATGAGGTTTAACAAGGCCAAGTGCTGGGTCCTGCACTTGGGTCACAACAACCCCATGCAATGCTACAGGCTTGGGGAATAGCGGCGGGAAAGCTGCCCAGCAGAAGAGGACCTGGGGGTACTGGCTGAGAGCTGGCTGAACATGAGCCAACAGTGTGCCCAGGTGGCCAAGAAGGCCAACAGCATCCTGGCTTGTATCAGGAATAGTGTGGCCAGCAGGACTAGAGAAGTGATTGTCCCCCTGTACTCGGCACTGGTGAGGCCGCACGTCGAGTACTGTGTTCAGTTTTGGGCCCCTCAGTACAAGGAGGACATTGAGTTGCTGGAGCGTGTCCAAAGAAGGGCAACAAAGCTGGTGAAGGGTCTGGAGAGCAAGTCTTGTGAGGAGCGGCTGAGGGACCTGGGGTAGTTTAGCCTGGAGAAGAGAAGGCTGAGAGGAGACCTTATCGCTCTACAACTACCTGAAAGGAGGCTGTAGTGAGGTGGGTGTTGGTCTCTTCTCCCAAGTAACAAGTGATAGGACAAGAGGAAGTGGCCTCAAGTTGCATCAGGGGACATTTATATTGGATATTAGGAAAAATTTCTTTACTGAAAGAGTGGTCAAGCATTGGAATAGGCTGCCCAGGGAAGTGGTGGAGTCACTATCCCTGGAGGTATTTAAAAAACGTGTAGATGTGGCACTTTGGGACATGGTATAGTAGGCATGGTGGTGTTGGGTTGATGGTTGGACTTGATGATCTTAGAGGTCTTTTCCAACATTAATGACTCTATGATTCTATGATTTTATAAAAGTTTGTTTAAAAAACGAAGTGGGGCATATATCAACTGGGTCAATCCTATCTGCATCTTTGCTAATTTCTTCAGAGAATTCTTAAGAAATCTGTAAGGCAGGACTTCTTCAAAAAAACATCAATTCTTCTCAGAAAGACTGTGCAAATCCAGATGCCCACTAATTGTTACAGTTTTTATTTAACTGGTTTCATACTGATGTCAGGCTGCTAGGTCTGTACCTTCCTATATCTTTCTAGAACTTTTATTTTTAAAGTCAGTGCTACATTTTCTACCCTACCTTGGTAGCAAGGAAATAGATAAACTCTTGCTTAAAAATACTATTAGTAATTTATCTCTCTTCCCCTGAGCTCTCTTAGAAAGTAAACACCATTCCAGTCCTGCTGCTTTGTGTGTTCATGCTATCAACTTCTTCCATATCCTCTTCAATTTCAGACTTATCCTCTGCTGAGGCGTCCTCAAAAATGGGGTCTACCATGTGAATTGCTACCATTCTTTCATAGTGTAACCTCATGAGAAGAATAATTTTAGTTTCTCTGTAAAGGCCTTGCCCTCTCTGTGTGCTCTTTTAACAACCTGATCAGCAACTAGCTCAACAGACTCCCTGAAAGGTTTCTCGATTTTCCTGTCTGAAGAAAGTTATACTGTTTATTTTGATTCATATGTCAATTGCTCTTCAAAGTCTTTTGGATTAATTGCCTTTTTAAATTTTGTTTGCCAGAGTTCCTCATATTTTCTACTTTCATTCTGAAAAAGACGACTTCAGCTTTTTAGAGATGGTTTCTTATGTCTAATGATTTTCCTTACCTTCTTGCTTAGCTAAACCAGCTTTCTTGTATTCATTAGTGCTGCACTTCTTGGAAGATGTCCTTCAGTAATGGCCATAAAACCTGTAAGGATTTAATTTCCTTAGCTTTGCTTTTTAGTTTCTTCCTAAAAAGTTTCTTTATTTTTACATAGGTTCCTTTTCAGTGACTAGCTTTTACAAATCCTGTGAGGATGCTAAATAATTACGGTCATTGTTGTTGTTAAAGAGTTACTCCTCCACAATAAAATCTTTACCCAGACCCTGAACACTGCTTGGCACCAAATCACAGACTGCGCCTCCTCTTGTGGATTCCCTACGCAGCTGCTCCATGAAATAAATAATCACTTACCGCATATAACACTTTTTCCACTGCATCACATCTTGACATTGTATTTGGCCCATATACATGGCAGAGGAAGAGGCAAGGGGAGAAAACGGAGTCTCCCACTACACTTCCATTTCTCTTCCTTGCTGCCTCTTTATCTGTCTCAGCATACAGTGATAAATGACTGTCTGAAAGACTTCACTCCATACAGGTTCTGCATTACTTGCTGGGATGGTTATTTTATTTGACTTGATTCTAGCTCTCTTTAATTTACAGTAGTAATTTATCACCAACGTGGCTTACTGTGAATTTCTTGTGGATTTTGTATTTTAGTGTGCCAATGCAGAGTGTCTTCCTTCCACCAGTCTTCTGTTGACTAGTATGTCCCCATGACTTCATGTATGGCCAGGCATTTCAGTCCCTTCATCTTGTTTCTTAGTCACGTTTCTCTCCGAAAATTAGAAGACACACAAAGTAAATCTTAAACAAAGAGTAAACCAGATTATTTTAGTATATTGGACAATGCAAGACCACTGGCTAGGACATTTTACGTAATATTAATGATGAAGTTGTGGGTTTAAATGTCAAGAAGGAAGATTCAGATTAGATTTTGAACTGTAATATTTGGAAAAAAAACCATGAAACCTAGCAATAGAGGCTTTATTTTTCATGTCTTTTTGTCTTTTGTGATTCCTTTACTTATTGCTTCAGGGTTAGTTTTATGGATAATGGTCATCAGCTGTTACTTCTACAGATCATAATATGTCATGGTCTTTTTCTTTGTACACTTCTTACATCCCTCTAAATCATTTTACAGCTTTCCTCTGGAAAGCTTATTGTTGTGAAGGAAATAATTTTTTCATCATTGGTTTGATAGAAATTTTGCTTCTATTAGTATTTACTAAAGATTCAAAAGTCAGACATTAGAAAGAAGACATGATAATTTATTAACAACCTGAACACTCAGCTCAGGCTGAGTCTTCAGGATTACAGCAGACTCTAATTCATGTGAGGCAGGCTCACAGACTTAGAGTATAAACATTTTATGATGCTGATTTTCATTGCAGTGTTAAGTCTTTCACATTCTAATTAGCATATCTATCTTCAGGTAATACCCTACGATTTAATTACTCTTTCTGTCTCTTTCCTTCTTTTCTTCTTTTCCTAGTTTTCTTTCTTGTCTCATTGCACAGCAATATTTAGTAAATACCTACTCACTACTACCTCCCCGCCATATTCTCCACAACTATCAACAAAGGAACAAGGAGCCAGATATCAGAGTACAAGCAGAAATGCTGGAAGATGAGGAACTGATGATGATTAGAGGTAGTACATGCAAACGCATGCATTACATGACAAACTTCCCAATAAACCAGTAGATTTCATTTCAATCTTTCCACTGTGATTACGTGCAGTAAGGTATAATTCTGTGTGGTTCAAACTACTGTGCTGGTAGATGCTGCTGTGTTTCCAACTGCATGATTCTTGCCTGAGATCTGGTTATCCAACTGCAAGATAGTACAACCTTATGTCAGAATGCAAGTGAGAACTCATCAGCTCAAAACCAAGAGCTAAGAATATAAGAGAAAACAAAACTAATGACTTAGAAAAAATAATTCTAAAATACTCAGCCCACATAGACTCTTGTCCTTCTTTATCTGAAGAAATAAGATATCTTGCAGAAAAATGTATCCTGAGAACAGGAACCAAATTTTAAACAAACAGCCACAGACTGCTATGTGTTAACAATGTAACAATTTGGGGGGGGGCGGGGGGGAGTGGGAGAGAAGCCCACTTTATATGTAAATTTCTGTACTACTCATAAAATCAAAAGTCTCATATCACTCAGTAACGTAATTGTGCAGCGCACATGCAGACACACACAGACACACGTGATTACATCAGCATGGTCTGTCTTGATGGCATATATCCATAAGCCCATAAAAGAACGTTGGAAACATATCTGGAGCTCCTAGGTGATGATTTTTCTTGACAGGCTAATGTGCTATGCTGTGAGTAGAAATTGAATAAAATTGCTGAAAACAAGAAAACAACTTCAGTTTCTTTTATGCAGAGTAAATCTCAAGAAAAATAGTGCACTTTGGCAGCACCCAACAACTTAGATATCCCTTCAGGAAATGCAAGTACAGATATATGCTTTTCACTTATTTTTCTGTTTTGTTGAGATCGATGTTGATTTTTTCCATTTTTGTATTAGCACTACTGCTGATCACACTGCTATAGTTAAGATTATGTCAGCACTTCAATTGTGAAAATATTTTCAAGGGACTTTAACTTGCCTAGAAAAATTACTCAAGACCACAGTGTGTCACACAAAAAACTCAGGCTGGTATAAGAACACTCTTTTATGATTAAGACCTCTCTCGCATTTAATATAATGTTTTAACAATATGTTGGTGGGCTTTTTAAGTCTAAGGGAGAAATGTATATATATATATTACTCATTGCCAAGTGTCCGTTTTAGGTGTTTTCTTGCCACGCTTCAGCTACATTGTTTGTTATACTAAAAAAAGCACCCATTGCTCCAAAGAAATGCAGTTTTCAGTATAGACTAGTGTTTTCTTCTAAAATGAGTCAGTAACAATAACTTATAAGTGATATATGCAGAATGGAAATGTATGATTTGCTTAATTTCTGGAAAAAATAGCACCTAGCTAAGTGAACCAGAAGAAAAAAAAAACCACTCATACAAGATTTTATTTTTCCATCTTTATGCCGATTAGCCCCATCCAAATAAATTGCCCAGGGTACAGCATGGATGGCAGAATCAAGACCAAGTCATGAATAAAAACTTTACCCTGTCCCATTAAAAACAAACAAACAAACAAACAAACAACAAAAATTCCATGATGCCATACCCATGCAACTGCTGTTTCTTTGACAAGTGACCGACCTCAAAGGAACACTTCATCCTTAGAAGTGTTACTTTTAACCATCACATCTTCTCCTTTCTCCCACTCTATTTCATGGGAAACTGATATCCATTTTCCAACACTGAACAGTGAAGAACAATTGCTGTCATTTGTAATATGGATATGTCTCTGTCAGTAATGCTGGCCACAACACTCAGCTCACTGGCAAAGATTTCTATTTAATTATTATAAAATGCTACCAAACTCTGAATAGTCTTTTAGGAACCATGGCTAAAGAATACACTTCACAATCCAGGCTGCTCAAGTAATAAATTACCAGCCATATGCAGTCTGTAAGAGACCAACAACATTGTCCATTTTGCCTGCGGTGCCAAATGAGTCTGGAGGACAACA
This sequence comes from Balaeniceps rex, assembly GCA_013401315.1. Classification (NCBI taxonomy): domain Eukaryota; kingdom Metazoa; phylum Chordata; class Aves; order Pelecaniformes; family Balaenicipitidae; genus Balaeniceps; species Balaeniceps rex. The sequence continues at coordinate 115,810 of VYZW01039375.1, read as the reverse complement.
GTCAGTGACTGCCTTAGCCTTCATTTAGAGCATGGCCAAAAGAAGGAGATCCAAACTTCCCTGACAAGAGGGCAGGGCTGATTAGTAAGAAAGTTAAATATGGGCACTATAAAAGTAAGGACAAAATGACAGAAAAGCTTGGTAGGGATTACAAAAGCAAGACTTGAAAAGGTCATTAATGTCTTTAGATGAAAGAAATCAAGCCACACACTACAGAGATTTGAAGAACACAACTGAATTTTATGATAAGAGCAGTATTTCTCCAAAGTAATTTAAAAGTGGATGACTAGCTAAAAATAACTAGCATAAAAATATGGTCAAAGAAAAGCAAGAATACAAGTCATTAGACTAAAATGACCCCTTGCATTGAAGTAAACCAGCCAGGGCTCTTCTGAACAGAAATCAGTTACTTGGTGTTCTGCCAATTTGAATAAACAGATGTGTCTCATCAAACTTGCAGTAGCACAAATATAGTTGAAGAAATCATATTTCAAAATACACGTAACTAACTTTTTCAGAAAGGAAAACCTTAAAACAGATAGAATATCAAATTTTACTTTTCAGAAAGTGTGGAAGTTTAGTGAGGTGTAGCAACCACAGACCAAGATTCAGTTATATAAATCTTTCAACTTGGGGGGAGCTGGAAATATGCCTCGTCTGTTGAATTTCAGGATGCACAGTCATTCATTAACGTAGGATTTGTAAAAAATGGGATAGCATTTTAGCTGGGGTCTCTATGCAGGTGGGAAGTTTTGAGATCATTTACTTTAAATCCAAACTTATTTCCAAATGCAAGGACACCTGTTGTTGTTTATCTTGCCTACAATTCAGGTCGTGGCAACCATTTTTATGTTGGTTTGTTTCTTTGTTTATATATATATTCAACAGTTACAAATAAAGATTGTGATGGTAGAATTCTCCTTTGTTTTTAAAATACTTTCTACCTAAAACATAGAGATTTACTTGAAACAGCATTTGGAAACAACTGAGAAGTTTGGAGAGTAGAATTCTGTACCACATATGCCTCTTAAAAAATACTAATTTTCAGAAAATAGAAAAATTTATTAAAAATATCAGCAGACAGCCATTTTGCCACTTAAATACACTTCTGAAACAGGCAGCTGAAATTTTAAATACAGACTTCCATAAGCACAAAAATGCATTATGCAATATGAAATAGGTATTTTAAACTGGTGATACAGATGTTTGTCCAAGATCCTGTACTGCTAATTTAGCTGGCTGATGAAAGTGATATAGTCTTCTGTGGAGCATTTTACTGACTTAGAGAGGTATTAACTGAAGAGGTCAATATTTACTTTTCTACAAATAACACACAGTAAGACAAAGGTCAGTATTTTTCTCATGAGACAGGATAGCTAGATATTCGTTCAGGTAAATTGCTATACTTACATATATTATTAAAGTAGATATATATTGTCGCATGCCTACATTGTTACATCTCCACAAATAAAAAGGTTAACATTCCTTGTAAAATTGTCCCTGAATTACATTTAATACGAGATGAGCTCCAGGACAAAAATAAAACCCCCTCCTCTCAAAACTTCTACATGGAGCAGTATTAGAATTCCACTGCAAGTAATTACATGTCCATGCCTGACTGGCTATTACAGTTAAGTAATTGTTTATATAATCTTTAAGAGTGGTGTGTTCCAGCCAAGCTGAAACAAGTAATTAGAATTCAATTTTCTTAGTCTTTGGGCGTTTGTAATTAAAACTTTGCATTTAAAGTGGGGTTTTGTTTGGTTTTGTTTGTTTGTTTGTTTGTTTGTTTTCCCCTTCTCTTCATAGAATCTCTTCTCACATTTTTCTTCTTCAAGAATACCCATGTTTTGGCTCCATGTCTTTTGCAACGTCTAGACAATGTTGTAGAAAAGGCTTTACCTCTTAAGGCAACTGGTCATCACCTCTCAATTCTGTCTTCCAGGAATATATCTCAAAACCTCAGAGCTAGTATACAGAAGGCCACTGTTTCATTTTACTATGATTCTCCTGGATTTTATATGTTTCACAGTTCCTGAAGAGAACAATTGGAGGAGATCATTGGATTGTGGAAAAAATGCTGAATGTCACAACTGATGCCTATATACTTCTTTTTCAACAAGTCATAGTCATCAAACCTTAAAGACGATCTTGTAGCTGACTACTGGCTCAAACTTGGGTAGATATTTAAACAGGATCTTATTTTCCTTACACAGTTTTCCACAGGAAAAGAAAAATATATGGTATTAATCTTGCTGTGCAGAAGGATTTTTTCAAAAAGAGGATGTAATGGATCTTCAACAAATTCAGATTCACGAACAGGCTATATGCAAGTTAAGTCAGCATCAAGCAGATGCCATATTTAAGTTCTGCTATTTTCCACAGAAAGTCATGTGGAGTAGAGTTGAGAAAGCCATTAACTGTATAAATTATAAAGATTTTTGCATTTTGAAGTGTATTGCTTAGTGCAAGAAGGTAAGATAAGTAATTTGGCTTACAAAATAAGGATTAAAAACACTATCAATCCAAACAGCATTTTCCCCATAAAGCAATTTATTGCTGATGAGTGCTGAAAGATTACTGGGGGAAAATCACTCAATAAAGCTCAAGCATAACCTGATTATCATTTGATTGTTTAAGAAAAGTCAAACATGCTGCAAAAGATTTTTTTGTAATTGGATTTTTTTTTCTAAAAGCATTTGATGTATTGGATGTGAAATGGTTGCAACTCTGAAAAATCAGTTATGGCTATTATCCTTAAATTATAAACTAACACATTATTGCACAATTACAATACAGAAGGGAAACAAGCTTGTCCATGAACCACTGCTGAATCTTTAAACTGATGCAAATAACAGCGGAAGGAGATTTCTCTCTAGTGCCTTAGTTTACTACAGATGCTTTAAACACTTCTTAGGTTCATTAATTGTGTTTGTAATCCATCAGGAAAGATACAAACACAAAATGTATAACCATTGAGTTGATGAGACTCTTTTAAAACTCAGTTCAGGCCTCTGTAGAGTTTTAGTTACTCATTTTCAGACAGCAAAGTTACAGACTACATTTCTAGGGAATGTAGCTGAGATCTTCCCTGTCTGACACAAAAAATGAGAGGACTGAACACTCAGACTAATTTAATACATTCCAGTGTTTATATTGCCACTTTCAAAAATCTCTCCTAAAGCATCAATCACATGATAAACCACAGTATGTTGGTTCAATTTGGTGAATATATACAAGAATCTCTGGACAAGTTCATTTCAAAATGATGACAATTGTGCAGTGCAAGTTTAAACAGACAGGCAGGTTACATGTCTAAAGAACTACTGTCATGATGTCATTGTACGCAATGCAAAAAACCACTTTGCATTACGCTGTGGGAAATATTAAAGAAAGGATTAGTTTTCATTTCATGCTTTTTCTTCCTATGTAGACTCCAAATATAAATACTTGGACTCCAATCGTACAAGTTTATACATACACTTAACTTACAGAGATGAACTGTTCGCTGAAGTCAATGAGACGTATAATGAAATGCATACATAACGTATTGCAAGCTCAGAGCCTTAGCTCCCAATATGCAAGGCAAAAAAAATCGAAAGATAAAGAGTGAAATGGAAAATGATTAATGTGAAAAAATATTTCACATTATATAAATTCTGTTACAAATATGAGGAAAACATACACATGTGATACCGTAAGCCCAAAATACCTTCAAGAGACCTTAGTGCCCATTTCAGGAAGTGCTGTTTAGTTAAGAATATCAGGAATAAGATATAGGAAAACCACAAGGATAACGAGGAATAAGAAGAAGTAAAGAACACCTAACTGTGACGCAACTATCTCTTTAGTTCAGTCATAAACACAGTTCAAACGATATATATTTAAAAAAAAAAAAAAATTGCTTGAGCTATTTTTCTAGCTGTGGTGCTGCGGATGATATTGAAAAATAAACTTGGAAACTTTGGTACTGTACCGGGTGCAGGTGCCCAGGTACTGGCGGCCCCTGTGAGAAGCGGCTGGGGCTGCCCCATGCCGGACACAGCCAGTTCCAGCTGGCTCCAATGGCCCCAGCCACGGGCGGGCGCCTCGGGGAAAGCCTGGGGAAGGGCGGGCAAAACGCTGCCCGGCAGCCGGGGCTGAGGGCAACAGTGTGAGAAACAGCCCTGCGAGCCCCGAGGGGAGAGCGGGAGGAGGGCAGGAGGTGCCCTGGGTGCCCCGGCAGAGATGTCCCTGTGGCCCTGGGAGAGACCCCGGTGGGGCAGGTGTTTCCCTGCAGCCCGTGGGAAGGCCCCAGGCTGGAGCAGGGAAAGTGTGAGGAGGAAGGAGCTGCAGAGAGGAGCTGTTATGGACTGACCGCAGCCCCCCATTCCCCATTCCCCACCCCTGCTCGGGGAAGGAGTCAAGAGTGAAGGGGTGAAGGTGAGCCTGGGAAGAAGGGGAGGGGTAGGCAGAAGGTGTTTTATATTTTTGCCTTTTTTTCTCACCATCTGTTAGGAACATCTCGTTCCTTAACTATTGTACTGATTAGTCTTTATAGGGTGAAATTGTATGAACTTTCTTAGGAGATATATATATAGTTTACATAGTATACTGCATAGTCATCCTTAAGTAAGCATGACTATAGGACCCCAGCTCCTTGCAAGGAGGAGGACAGCTTCCACCCTGAAGAATAAAGGATACCCCTTGTCTACCAAGATAATGCCAGCACCCTAGCCCCTGCAACAGCTCTGTGGAACCCTCGTATTATCTGGCATCATACATAAATACTGACTCCAGAGACATCTAGATCAAGAAAGAAGCAGATGTGTGATGACGCCATAGAATTATAGTTGCTTTGCAAAACAGTAGTATGGGTGTTAAGTAGTGATTGGTCAAATCATGTTGTACCTGAATGCTTGAAAGGTGTATGAACCATGTGTAAAACTGCATTCAGTGTGACCCAATATGAAGGGGACACCTCATGTGAATGAATAAAATTACTTTTGTAATTCTATACTTCTATACTAGCCTCTCTCCTCAGTCAGCACAGGCCAGTTGCAAAATTTTCATGACACATCCAACTGTATTTTTAATGGGTAATAAATTACTTTTCCCTAAGTTGAGTCTGTTTTGCCCCTCACAGTAACTGGTCAGTGATCTCCCTGTCTTTATCTCGACCCATGAGCTTTTCCATCTTATTTTCTCTCCCTGTCCTGTTGAGGAGGGGGAGCGAGAGAGTGGCTGGGTGGGGTCTTGCAGATGGCCAAGGTCAACCCACCACATCAACAAAGTTGACTCAGTGGTAGAGGGCGGCACTTTTTGCTCGTTAAACAAGGTCTTGCAGACCATTCCCATAATCTGGGCTATCAAAATAATCACAACACAAATTATATAAAGCTAAGTAATTTGAACAACCTTTTTTCCCTCTGATCTTGAGAAAAGTTTTAGGGTTTGCAATAATTCAAAGCTGATATATAACATAACTCGTTCAGGTAGTGCATAAGGCAGTCAGCAAGGTTGCAGATGACACCAAGCTGAGTGGTGCAGTTGACACACCTGAGGGACAGGATGCCATCCAGAGGGGCCTGGACAAGCTCGAGAAGTGGGCCTGTGTTAACCTCATGAGGTTCAACAAGGCCAAGTGCAAGGTCCTGCACCGGGGTCAGGGCAAACCCCAGTATCAATACAGGCTGGGTGATGAAGGGATTGAGAGCAGCCCTGAGGAGAAGGACTTGGAGGTACTGATGGATGAAAAGCTGGACATGAGCCGGCAATGTGTGCCCACAGCCCAGAAAGCCAACCGTATCCTGGGCTGCGTCAGAAGAAGTGTGGCCAGCAGGTCGAGGGAGGTGATTCTGCCCCTCTACTCGGCTCTGGTGAGACCCCACCTGGAGTACTGTGTCCAGCTCTGGAGTCCTCAGCACAGGAAAGACATGGAACTGCTGGAGCAGGTCCAGAGGAGGGCCACAAAAATGATCAGAGGGATGGACACCTCTCCTATGAGGAAAGGAGTTGGGGATGTTCAGCCTGGAGAAGGCTGTGGGGAGACCTTATTGTGGCCTTTCCGTACTTAAAGGGGGTATGTAAGAAAGATGGGGACAAACTTTTTAGCAGGGCTTGTTGCAATAGGACAAGGGATAATGGTTTTAAAGTAAAGAGGGTAGATTTAGACTAGATATAAGGAACAAATTCTTCACTATGAGGATGGTGAGGCACTGGAACAGGTTACCCAGAGAGGTGGTAGATGCCCCATCCCTGGAAAGATTCAAGGTCAGGTTGGACAGGGCTCTGAGCAACCTGATCTAGTTGAAGATGCCCCTGCTTATTGCAAAGGGATTGGACTAGATGAGCTTGAAAGGTCCCTTCCAACCCAAACTATTTTATGATTCTGTGAGTCTATGATCACTAATGGATATAAAAGACTGAAACCTTTTGAGTGTTCTTGGCATTAGCAAGCAATTTCCAGGAGACTATTTCTAGGGAATTTAACTACCATAACAGAAACTACTTTGACTTTTGTAAATCATTTCTTCAGGTAAAAAAGTTTTCAGCTCACAAGTGATATTTACTGAGCAAACTAATGTGCTATAAAGTTAGAAGAAAAGAATTACAGAATAGATGAGTGATGCATTTAAAGGGCCATATTCTGACATAAGTTGTCATATTCTCTCAGTCCATGATGATTTTAAGATGATTTTATCTTAATCATGCACTCTTAATTCCACTGCTGTAATTAATAAACCATGTCACTGTGCGTTTTGGGGTTTGCTATTCTCAGGTTTACCTTTATTGCTATCCTCTGTTGAAAGTGCACTTTCATAGGGGCAATTTAATAACTGCTGAAACTGAAAGAGATAATTGCAGAAAATTGCAGAATGTTAAAGATGGATGCTAATTAGAGCTATCATAAAATGTCTGAAGGAGTAAGTGCATCTGCAAATCTGAGGGCTTTGCTAGGAGACTGGGGGAAATAAGAGTTATGGACAACAAGCTCATAAGTACAGCACAGCAAGGCACTGGCCTTAGATTGACCTCAAATCAACCGTTCTGGCAAAGCAGCAGATTCTTCTGACAACAGGCGATTTGGAAACCAATTAACGTATGAATTGCAAACAGGACATGCAATAAAATGTCACTGTTCTACTGAAAAATAATAAAACTAGAAACCTTCGCAATAAAACTTAAAATGGGAAAGAGGTGCTGTTCTGCTAGTCTAGTGATGATCACGGTATTTGGGGGTGAGGCAGGGCTTTCCCTATTCTTAAGGCTGCAAAGGCTAATCTGACGTCAGGGACAAGGTAGGACTCTATTAACTAATAGGTCTGGGAAGAACCAGGAATAGGAATAAACCTAAATGCTGCCACCTCCAGCTGGAGTGACCTCAACATAATTCCTGCTTGGGGCCGTCTGGAGTAAGAAAGGAAATATAATTAGGCCTGGTGAGGAAGCAAGAATATCCAGGGAGGATACCAGGTTACTTGCAGCCACATTAATGTTACGCTGTCAATGTAAGATGGCTGATCTGGTAACCTCCACACACGTGTGGCGGGGCAAGTATTGGCATCGCAGTCCCCAGTCAATTTAACACTTAAAAGATGGGGTATGTATTTTGAGCAGATCAAACATGACAGTTGAAGTGGCTATAGTTGCAGGGCTCAATCAGCTGATGGTGTAGACACTGAAATTCCTCACCACGTAAGCCGCCAAAAACTTTTAGTTCAATTATATGCAATGTCATTTCTGCTGTTGTATTGGGCAGACGCTTTAGTTACTGATTTTCAGAGTAAAAGAAGGAAGGGTAGGCTATAACAGAGTGATTAGTGCTGGCTGCAAGCACATATTTGTGCTATACTTTCCAAGGGATGATTTTAGTAGTGTACTTTGTTTATCTCGGCAAGTATTATCCCACCACCATCAATACAGCCGTTTCCTATAAGGCACAATCTTGCCTGCAAAAGTGATGCCTTTTTAATATCTAATACACCTTTGTATTAAACTGACTCTTGCTTATTATACCAGTGATAGAAAAGAACATTGTTAATTCCTTCTTCCATCTTTATTGTTGTTTTTTCTGCCACACTGTAGTAAGATAGCTCCAAATTGTGCTATTTTTCATGCAAAGAGGCAGTACCCATGATTAAAGCCCTGTGATTTTAGCATGCTGCTACTTTCAGCCACAATTCAGCTATACAATAATTACTATTTATGTTTGTGCTTGATGTGAAGGAATAAAACAGATATAGATACATAATCCCATGGCTTTGTTTAGGAGCAGTGATTTCATACAAAAGTCATGAGGTTTGCATTTCAATATGTGATACTTGTGTGACAGACAATGGTTGGTAACAAAGCACTAACTATTCCCATAAATTTTGCTGTTCAATATGCATAGGAATGGCACTGTATTTGCATTATACCATGACAGAAGATCAACATTTTGCTGTGGGACTACAAATGGTATCAGTTCTTCAAGTAAATATCAAACATATTACCTATCAAACACATTAAACTATTTTAAAATGCATAATATTTGTCTTATTCATTAATAGAGCAGCAGTTATCAGTAAAATATGTGTAATTTAGTTGATTTTGCTTCTGTTTTCAGAAGTTAGTTATTGATTAGTCAATTTGATCATAGGTGAGAACTTCCAAGATATTGTTTCAGAATAGGGGTAAACAGATCTAGGAAATGCACGATTCAGTTCATGATGTTGTAAGGTTGGCACCTCTTCTATATGCTAAGGTTTTGACTCTGCAGGCTGCAAGGTAAATTTTGAGATAAATATCTAAACAAGCTAGTTCAGGTACTGACAGTAGTCTAACTCTCAAGGAGCAAAGATCTGCTTCAGATTTCTTTACATACAACTTTGATACACTGTTGTCTGAGGGTAACATACACCATGTGTTTATTCTGTGGATAGGTTTTGCTACTCAAGGATATCTGGGTGTCATTTTTCAAAGTACTTGCATTAAGTGATCAGCTTCCCATTTACTTCAAGTTGAAGGTACCTGGGCAACACTTCTATGTACTTGCTAAACTGCTTTTGAAACTGGTCAGCATTAGGCACCAAAATGCCTTGACAGTCTGGTGCTTTAATGTTCATTTTTAGATAATATTTATTCATTAATGGTACTTCAGAATTATTTTTGAAAAGGAGTAGGCTTCCTTGGTGAAAGAACAGCCCTTGCAAATCTTCTGATGAAGGTCAGCATAGAAAAGGATTTTTGACGTAGGACTTAATGGTGCAAAAATTACTGAATGTAGTGAGAGAGTCTGCAGGTAATACCATTGGCCTGGATAACTTTCTCATTGATTTTTGAGTCATTTTTCTGTACTTAATTTACCCACTTTTACTGGAAACCTTTAAAAGTAATCACAGCTCAAGGCTAGCTGCCAAATAGATTGAAAACTGAGCTTATTTCAGTGTACCCCTTCTGTAGACAGATTGTTCTTCTGATATACACCCACCTCTATGTTGAATAGTCCAGAATTGCTGCTAAAGTTCTAGTGCATATTCTACACTCTGCTCTCCTAGATATCCTATATGTAAGCACAATCTTTTTTTATTAAAGACATCTTATAATAACATTCTTCCTCATAGAGCACCACCGAATCGCTCTCTATGACAAACTCTTCATAAAACAAGATACAAGTTTCTACACGGTTCAGTTGAGTCTACTTATTTTCTATACTTCCAAAGCTAGATATGGAGACTTATTACACTGAATAACATTTCTTCGGCAGTCCCTAATAAATACACTGTGGGTTTACTTGTTCCTACATTACTACAACACTCTGTATTTTTATTTTACCTTTTGGAGGGAAGCACAACTGACAAGACTCCACTGCAGCTTCTCCTCTTTGTTGGACTTTTAATAATTTCAAGTCTGTTACTACTCATTGAGACTGGATTTTCACAGGTATCAGTTGGTCTTCCTGAAACACTAATATGTGATCTCTAGAAGCTTCATCTTCAGCCAAACTCCATACTGGAATCCTTAATGTACATTATCTCTTCTAACAAGTTACTAAGAGTTGAATGACTCAGCTTTAACAGTCCTTGATACACAGTTCTGGAAAATACCAGAATCAGTGCATCACTTCTCAGTAGATGATTCAGATAATCCATTCAAATTGGTTTTAAACATGCTGGCAGTAAAAGAAGCTTTAAGGAAAAAAGCTGTTTCTTGACTTTTCTTTATCTGATTAATTTTATTCTGTTATCTAATTCCTAGTGTATATAATCCATTTCATTCTGCTGCCTACTTACTACCATGTAAACCGAATAATCTTAAACACTATTATAACAGGCTGTCGTGGTTTAGCCCCAGTCGGCAACCAAGCACCACGCAGCCGCTCGCTCACCCTCCCCCTCCCCGGTGGGATGGGGGAGAGAATCGGAAGGGCAAGAGTAAGAAAACCCACGGGTTGAGATAAGAACAGTTTAATAATTGAAATAAAAATAAAAATAATAATAATAATAGTAATAATAATAATAACAATAGTAATTGTAATGAAAAGGAGAACGAGAGAGACAAACAAAACCCAGGGAAAAGAAAACAAGTGATGCAACCGCTCACCACCCGCTGACCGACACGCAGCCAGTCCCCGAGCGGCGATTGCTCCCCCCGGCCAACTCCCCGCAGTTTATATACTGAGCATGACGTCATATGGTATGGAATAGCCCCTTGGTCAGTTTGGATCAACTATCCTGGCTGTTCCCCCTCCCAGTTCCCTGTGCACCTGGCAGAGCATGGGAAGCTGAAAAAGAAAGTCCTTGACTGGTGTAAGCTCTACTTAGCAACAACCAAAACATCAGTGTGTTATCAGCATTCTTCTTACACTAAATCCAAAACACAGCACTATGCTAGCTACTAGGAAGAAAATTAACTCTCTCCCAGCTGAAACCAGGACACAGGCTTAGAGCCAAACATTGTTGTGTCTACTATATGGTTGGTGTCATCTTTTTTTTTAATTTGCTAAGAAGATCACTCTTCTTTCTTTTGCCTGTAAGCAGGTTCAGTGCTTGTATAACAGATTCCAGGTAGATGCTTAAGAATATAAGAAATACTCTCTTACTATATATCTAATATAGAGATATATTAGGTTCTCATATTTTTAGGTTTCCTGATGCTCTTTTTATCAAGTTTTGTTCTCTTTTATTGAAAAGAATGTTTTCACAATGATAACATATAACCCCAACCTAGCCATGTACTTTAAAGTATAGATTTAGTAGCACAAACTCTACAGAAAATTCTTGCTCTCAAATTAGAAATCCATTGATCTGTAAATGGTTGCAAATATAGAGACATTACTTTGATGGAAGCTTGTAAAAGACTGAAGAAAATCTATCAGTCTACTTTTAGACATAGGGTTGGCTACCAGAATTTTCAGGATGCCCATGCATACTGAAACAGCAGTCTAATTTTCATTGACTTCACAAGAATCTTTATTCAGTAAAGTGTGCAAGCCAATATAACTTTTCCTTTTTTTATAAAGAGTTTGGACAGGTCAGATTAAATTCTAGGATGAAATATCTGATTTCAATAGCTCAAACATTGTGTAAAAGGACAATACGGCATCAGCATGCAAATTTGCACTAGGAAGCTTTAGCAGTAGACAAAAAAGAAGACTGATAATATAGCTTTAATTCTACTATAGCTGAAGTAATAGGAGAAATTAGATTGTATACAGATTAAGCAATATTACATAAGCAGAAATATCAGTCCAGTCAAATTACAAGCCTAAACACTTAATCTCACTTGCATCATTAAAAATGCACAGATTATATGTACTATGCAATGCAGTGAAGTAATTTCCCCAAACCAAATCCTATTGTATCTTACAAACTGCTAGATTCAATATTTACTAAATCCCCTGATGTAGAGAGTATACTTTTTACATTTTTGAAAAAAGGCTACTTGTATCACATTTTTACAGGAAGATGGTGTATAATGGCAAGCACACAGAAAGAGTAAGTGGTGAGAGAATCCTGTCCACCAGAAAAAGTTGCTATGGAATCTTACACAGAATTGTGTAGAAACCCAGAATTAGGGTCTTAATGGAGTTACTATCAATTTGCACTACCAAGAAAGGATTAATTCTTTGTAGAACTAAAAATCCGGATTAGCAATGATCACTTGTTAAGTGATCCAACTTGTTTACACAATGTTCAGCTTCGGATGGCGAGTTGATAAGTTTCTGCCTCTAGGACTTTTGTGCTGCTTTTCTTACAACTCAAGGTCTCAACATTTAGTTTTACTGATAATTGATTTTTTTCACATTACAAGAAAAAGACAATATTACTGGTCCCAATGCTGAACATGAAGAGACAGATAGAAATTATAACTGGTGGGTCTGTGGGAAAAAAAACACTAAGAAAGGTGAATGTCCATTGGCCTTTATAGAGTAATACACAATCCTATAAAGCACTTTAGCAGTTAAGTTTTTGAATTTTTGAAGAATAAGATTACCTGAATTACCTCTGTGCCCTTAAGGAAGGGTATAATGACAGGGGCAAAAGCTATTTAAAATAAAAATACGAATTACAAAGCAGGGTGATCTCACTGCATGTATGCAGCAGGAGCAAACCCTACCTTAGATTACAAGTGGGTCCACACACCACATTACACACCACAAAAAGGTTTGTCACAGAGCCGCATAAAGGAAAAAAGATCACAGACTTTCAGGCAATGGAACTTACATTATCTTTGCAATTTCTGATGCTGTCCTGGACAGTCAGGATATTGGAATACCCAAGCTACTTGCATCATATCAGATCTCTCAAATGTCCAGTACTCTGTAAATCATGTGATAGGACAGTCATCAAGTGCATCAGGTGTTTTATGTGCTAGTAATTTCTTAGGACTAGTCACATGACTTCCAAATTTCAGTTTAGTTCTAAATTAGAGACTCTTAAACTTTACAGTAGTATAATGTACATCACCAGAGTATTTTGAAAATAATGTTCCTACATTAAAGTACTTCAACATTCTTAGCTAATGCATCTTTATATGCCAATTAATTACTAGTCTCATTTTTAGTTAAAGTACTTTTGAAAGAAGTGGGAAACAGATGTAACATGCTGAACACGTAGTAGAATATTAGCACATATTATTGGGGTCATCTGGAAAACATTTTATCAAAATGCTTTTGTAAATGATGACAGATGCACAGACAGATCTCCTGTCACACACTGTGTGACTGTCTGCAATCACAAGTTCCACAGACACTTTAGTCACTATTTCTCCTTTCTATGTTGTATAAGAAGGGTAAACAACACCTCTGTCTGTTCCCTCTGCTTCGTCTCCTAAAATCAACTCTTTGGCCCAGAACTTTGGCCGAAGAGGTCTAGCTGTATGTTTCAGTCAATTTTAGGATTTGAGATATCAGAGCTACGTGCTGAGTAGATACTCTAGCAGAATTGCTCAGAAATGAAAAAGAAGTCAGCTCTTAAGTGTTTGCAGTTGATTTACAACCCAGCAGTGTATTCCAGTATTTCAACTTTTTGTCTTCTGTTATATTATTTCTCTGTGTTTGTGGTCAAAAAATATAGTCTACGGCCCTAACCAACTGCTTAAATTTCATAAGATCCTCTGGAGTCCTTCATGGCACCTGCATGTCATTTTATAAATGAAACTTTGTCATACATTCCATAATTATATTGCAACTGTTAGATGTAGCAAGACCAAACTGATCTGCAGTTTTCTTACTGATCTTTGACTGCCTAAGATGTTAACAAGTTGTTAACTAAAAAGGCTGCAGTAAGTAATAAATTATTTAATATTAACATCACAGCTCAATCTACTTTATAAACATTAATGTGTTCTTTAAATTCTCATATACATACATATATTGATGAAAAATCCGTTCCAGATTTTCTTTATTTATGTTTTGCTGTGCTTTACCTAAAAATATTTTACTTGGATGTTCTTTTTTTCAAAAATTACATTAATGAAGATATAATTGAGATATACCTGGATGATTCAGTTGCCCCAGTTTAGAATTAGAAGCAATTAGAAAGTAGTTTAGTGATGCTGTAGCTGTTACAACCTCCTGGAATTCCCATGCAAAAAAAAAAAAAAAAAAAAAAAAAAGAAAAATCAAGTATCTGAAATAATGCAACAGATTTTTGGATGACTTGGCAATTGCAGGTCTGCTCTCTTAAAGGCTAGCATATATTGGTTTAGTCTGCTTGTAACTGCAGACAGGATGAAGAATTTGCCATATTATTTCAAGATAAAATTAGAACAATTTATGCACATCACTTCACAGAGAAAAGAGAAGGAATACATGCCCTAATTCTCAAATTCTTTGGAATTATTTTACTATATCACACTTCAGTATACAGGTGCATAGAAAAAGAGATGGTAAAACAGGCATTTTGATTTGTGGTATACAAAAGAAAGCTTTGCTTAATGACTCAAAAGACAGAGTTTTGAGTGGAAGAATCCAGTAATTTGGGCTGCTGGAAAGCAGTCTTAAGAAGAAAGGACAATCGAGTCACTGAAGTATACTTGCCAACTAGTGAAAATCATTTTGCAAGTCCAGCACAGGATGTTGATATTGCATCTTTTCAACAATCAATCCAGGTAGAGTGTTTTGCAGAAAAAATGTTAGGGTCCATCTGAAGCAAAGCAAAATCAAATAGACAAACAAAAACTTAATCAGAACTTGTTAACAAAACCACATAATGTTAAGAACCAGCAAAAAAAATGAGAGGAGACATCTGGAAAAAGTGAAAACAAAACCTAGCAGGTTGTACAGGATCCTACTGGTCAAATTCTTAACACTTTGTAATGTAGCAAAAGATAAGGTGGTTCTAGGGAAGTAGTTCGTTTTGCCAATACACCCAGAGACAATATTTAGGTCCTAAAACTGGGAAGAAGTAGAAAACTAATATGTTATAAGTTCCTGAAGAGTAACTTTAATGAAATAAAAGGTTTTATAAATTAAAATGAAAAAAGAGAGTTTTATTATATAGAAGACTATATAGGAGAGTGTATATATATATATAGGGATATTCTTATCAGAAGAAGATTTTTTCTAAGCATCATTTCACAGATAGGGGAAATGCATGCAGAAGAAGGATGAAAATTAGTAGAAAGAGAATCAAGTGTTGTCTAATCTGAAGGTAGTACCCAGATTAGTACCCAAACTTTTTTAGTATTTTCCCAGTACTAACAATCTAATTATTTTAGTGTGAACAAAAATAAATAACATGTTCTACTGCACTTCAGAGTATATCTGTACAGATTTGTGTAGGTTATTGCAGATTATCTGAGCTGACTGGGTATGAGACAGCATCTGTAAACTATACTGCCTGATTATTTTGGTCCTTTCTAGTAGGCTGAGTTCCTGTCTGTGGCACAAATATGTATGTCAGAATGATGCAATGAGATTACACACATTCAGTACACCTGACACATCTTCAAAAGCAACAGACTTGGCGCACAATCACTGTGCACTCCATTCAAGTCATAGAATCATTTAGGTTGGAAAAGACCTTTAAGATCATCGAGTCCAACTGCGACTAAATAGACTGAAGCATGTGCTAATGGAATGCAACCTTTATGTCCAAATATAAAGTTTAATGTACTTCAGCTTCAGCTGAGAAGTAAACTGCCCATGAACTTCAGTGGAAGCAGAGAACTCCTGAAATTCCATCTTCAATGTTTTCCAAAATATATATTAAGATGGACTGCAGCATCAATACTAAAATAACAATGATGTCATTTAAAATCAAAATACATAAATTTGAGTTACTGGCCTTTTAGAATGGGTTGTGGTACAGAAAATTTTCTAATAGAAACTTTAAGATAAAAAGAAATATTTTTTCATAAAAAATATAATTACTTTCACTGCCAAAGCAGGTTCTCAGCAAACAAGTAAATTTGATCCTATACATATAAAAAGGATCAAAAGATACCACATAATCAAATTCAAGAGTTATAGCAATAACACTTTATATTAGATTCAATAGTGTGGCTCAGGAAATCCCCAAACCACTAAATCCTAGAAGAAAACATCTGTAAACTCATCCTTTTCCATAAGCATTTGCTATCAAACAGTCACACACAGGAACCTGACTAGACCTTTATTCTGGTGCAATATATGCCTTCTGTGCTAGACAGGCTTCATGTAACTAACTGTTCCAAGTTAAATTCTGCTCTTTAAGTTTCTACTCTTCTCATTCTGCTAAACTCATATGCAGTTAATCCACCTGTAGATTTGTAAATTCTTTTTCCTAGTATATCAGCTCAATGTCTTTTATGGTTTATAGCACACACACTCACCTACCTATCCCCCAGCCTCGTTGTAGCCAAGCACTGCTGGCCTGTGCTGCTTTCTGCATCCAGTTCCCATGGGAATTCTCTACATCTACACCACTAAGCATTCATTTATGAAGTTGTTCCCTAAGACTGCAATGTTTTCAGTAACTCCATTACTAACTCCTTCATGTAACAGAGAGTAGGCTGTTACCTGCTGTCTCCCAGTGCAAGCCATACTTTACCTTGGACACCTTTGGACTTGTCAGACCTACTCTGGGGCTTGCTACACAAGTGTCACAGCAGGGCCCAGGGGAAATGGGAGGAAACACACTGGGCAAGGTGTCATCAGACAGCATAATGTATTACATTTGCAAAGTTACTCTTGCAGTAAGAAAACAAAGGGAGAAATAGGCCTCTTTTTCATTTAAAAAAAAAAAACAAACAAAACCAAAAAAAGCAATAGGGATGTGATGATCCTGTCCCAGCTCCATTGGGCTGGCTGCCACAGTGTTTGGTCCAGTGGCTGTAGCTGGACTGACAGGTAGTTAGAAGAAGGATGGAGCTACTTCATTGGTTCTATGAGCCGGCGAGACTCAGCAGCACCCAGAGGCACCCTCCACCTTTCACCAACACTGCTTCCAGATCAGCAGCTGTGTTTACACAGCCCAGAGGAGCCACAACGAGATAAGGCTCAACCCTCCTACTGCCAGTGGGCCAGGTGGTTCATTGCCAGAGTACGTGTAGCCATGCCCACTGTAGTCACTGCTGTTTTGGTATCTGGAGCCCTGTGTCTCCTCTGTCTGACACACAAATAAAATCCTCAAGAAAAAGACAGGGGAAGGAGGATTCAGAGCAGCAAGTACCCTGGTGCACCAACTCTTACTCTTTCCTTGCTGTATTGCAAGCCTGCCTTGCAAACATTGTACTTGAGCCCACTCCTACACAGACACCCAACTTCCCTGGTGTGCTGGCCGTGCCTTGGCTACCCTGACAACAATCTGACAGTAGACTGAGGAACACTGCCAGGATATGGAAGGATCCTATCTTCACCCGTGCCATCTATGACTAGGAGTCTGCTTTTGCTGGTTGGGGCTGCTGCCTACACGAGTACATGAACTGAACCATCTGTTTTGTGCTCTGATACAAGGTGCCATTGTAGAGCTGGTGAGAGAAAGTTGTACAGTATCGCAAAAGCGGCATGCCCATGCCTGGCTGCAGCCTTTCCAGATGAGAGATACTTCTTCCTAATACACAATCACTTTCTGGGCTCTTAATGGGTGCGGGTTTCAGCTATAGCAGTAGAAAATCATGATGGGAACAAGCAGTGCTCTCTGCTACAGCAGCCATAGCAAGCTGCAGGTTATGTAAACAATGACTCGGACAGCACAGCCCATTCTCAGCTCTGTCTAAGGCATACTGTTATAAGTAACGCTTCTCTCCTAGGCATGCTCCAAGAACTGTAAGGAAGGGCAGCAAAACTTAACACTCTTTGGAGTGAGCCTCGGACCCTGCTCCTGTGACAGCTGTGCTGGACCCCTGAGAGAACACAACTGGAAGAGGCCCGGAGGGTAGCCTCCCTCTCCAGAGGCCAAGGCAGAAGCAGGCACGCACAGCTGAAGTGTAGAACTGATGTCACATCATCTTTCTGGTGGGAGTGTAGGCCAAGACTCAGGTGTACAGGTTTGTCTGAGGCAATGAAGTAGAAGTAGGAAGACTACAGACTTTGTATGTATGTGCACTTTATGCACAGGAAGCTGCAGATAATCCCTGTCTCCTCTGTATCAGTTACTCCCTGATGCTTTTTGCTGATACTAGGTCAGATCAGACTTAAAACAACCTCTGTTTTGGACTAGAAATAGGCCAGCTTTGTTCACAATTATTGATTCTGGTAGGATCTCAGACTGAGGGGGAAACCACACAAGATGAAAAAGTATCAGAAAGTGGTTATCTTAAAAGTAGCTTCTCAGGAGAATTAAGATGATGGCGTCTTTTTATCACATCCAATCAAGAAGGCATACTAATCACACCTCCAGTGCAAGGAATATAGGACTTGCTTAGTTCCTTCTGTCCAGTACAAAAAACAAGCGATTTTATTTTCTTTCATTTTTCAGTCATGTACTCTGCCCCTACATAGCTGTGATCAGTTAAAATTACCAAAACATGTATTGATATTCAGAACTTTTTCATCTCATGTTGTTACTCGATTTTACTGCTTTCTTAAGTGATCGATAGGTGTCAACTTGATTATTCGTATGAGCAGAATAGTTGAAGGTCTTTGAGATAGAACCACTGTGAAAACACATTTTCATAAGATATCCTGAACACACCAGATGCCTTATAAATATGTGTGGAAGGAAAAACAAACAATTCTTTCAGCATGCAAACATTGGCAATATGAGCATCAACTCCTGAATGTGGCCTTTCTGCACCTTCCTAGCTGCTGCTCGAGGAAAAATCAGATGAATAGCATGAATTCCTGCTGATGAGAACAGGAACACTGAGTGCATATAAAATAGCAATCTCAATGAACATCCATACCATTGAGGAAAAAAAAGGTACCCCTTTTTTCCCTTGTAAAGTTATAAAGCATAGACATATCGTAGGTTCATCTCCCATTTAGGAGGGAGTAGGATACAAATTCAGTGGGTTCCTGTTATCCAAATCAATTCTTCCCCCATCTCTAAATTATACTTAATTTTTATTTTTTAGTGCCAAATGTATCCTGACAGCATGTTTCAAAAGCATGTATTCTTTGCAGATTTTCCAAGTGAAAGATGTACTCTTAGCAGGTTCTGGAGTCATGTATCATCATGTATTTAAGATACATAAGGATTCTTCTTAAGGTAAAAGAACAAAGTTCAGATGGATTAAGATGGACTTTTCTGAAACATACGTTCATGTTTGCTACATCCCCTATTGGAAATACAATTGTTTATCTTGTTATGACTTGTGCTGTAGTGACAATGTTGGTAATGCTGGTGCTAACTATTAGACCTTTTTTTTAAAAAATGACATGACTATTATGTTTCAATCAAAATGAAGGCTAATCATCAGGAACAGTAACCAGTTAAGTCAACTTTATTTTAAATTGCATTTGACTAAGTTGTAATCAATTCGTTCTGAGACACTAAGAAAACCACAAGATTTTATCCCTGATTTTATATTCCCCAATAGTCTGTTTATATTAATATGACTGACAGGTTTACAGCCTATTTATAATAAGTTTCATAAGCCAGAATACACATACTGTTCATATAGAGAGAGCATTGAGAGGCAAATCTATTCTGCAGCTACCATTAATTGTAAGAGAAATATTTTCTTGTTAGATTGTTCAATAAAGCAAGCTCTTTTCTTCCTGATAACAGTTATCCCAAAGGAAAAATGGAAAAAAAAAAAGCAATCAAACAAAATATACTAACACTGCTGAAAGCTCCCCCTTTGGTTTAACCTCTAAAAACTCATCCTAGAAAGGGACATCCGAGTCTGGATATCTGACTTTTAGGAATAGGACTTCCAGCTAAGCTAAGCCTATGTCCCTTGGAAAGGAATTTAGACAGAACTTTCCACCTAATCTGACAGGTATTTCCTAGTTGAATTGTTCAGGTTGAACAACTACCACTTCATGCTGTACTAATGATCCTCCTACCTGGCATTTCTAGTCTGGACAACCATTTTAACCCAGAAAGATGGATGAACAGCTATCTGTTTAGACACACACTTAACAAAATAAACACACTTCTTGATACTGTATCTTAATCATTATGTGAGCAGCATAAATATATTGGATATGTGTACTCTCCTTATATATAATTTTTATATATATTTATAGGATATGTGTATTATATACATGTGTCTATAAAACCCAGAGGTAAAATGCTATGGAAATGAGAGTAAATCAGACAAGCAACAAATGATGTTCATCAGGTTTTCTAATTTAGGATAAAGACTCTAGGCAAGATTTGTAACTTCTCCGTAAATGTCCATGAACTATGAATTTTTTAATGATAAGAAAGAGTTCCATGAAGATGTTGCAATCAAAACCATGTTACTAGAAGAACACACCATACATATGGAGCTAAAGATTTACTATCAGTCAAACTTATCTAATTAATACAGAAAAGCCTTATAATGAAATTAGAAGTATTGTACAAAAAAACTTCTGGTTTTGCTGGTTTTGGCTGGGATAGAGTTAATTTTCTTTATGGTAGCTCGTATGGGGCTGTGTTTTGGATTCGTGCTGAGGGCAGTGTTGATAATACAGAGATGTTGTTGTTGCTGCTGAGCAGTGCTTACACAGAGCCAAGGCCTTTTCTGCTTCTCACCCCACCCCACCAGTGAGTAGGCTGGGAGTGCACGAGAAGTTGGGAGGGGGCACAGCCCAAGATAGTTGATCCAAATTGACCAAAGGGCTATTCCATACCATATGACATCATGCTCAGCATATAAAGCTGAGGGAAGAGGAAGGAATAGGGGGAAGTTTGGAGTGATGGCGTTTGTCTTCCCAAGTAACCATTACGTGTGACAGAGCCCTGTTTTCCTGGAGATGGCTGAACACCTGCCTGCAGATGTGAAGTAGTAAATGAATTCCTTGTTTTGCTTTGCTTGCATTCGTGGCTTTTGCTTTCCCTATTAAAGTGTCTTTATCTCACCCCACGAGTGTTCTCACTTTTGCTCTTCTGATTCTCTCCCCCATCCCACTGCAGGGGGAGTGAGTGAGCAGCTGTGTGGTGCTTAGATGGAGTTAAACCATGACACTACCTCTTTTCTTTAGTGTTGTGCTCCTCTGGGTCCTATGAGGACTCTTCAGTATGGGAGAAACAATTTCCACCAGAGTATCATCCCAGTTAATAGGTGCCAGCTATTAATAGTAGCTACCCCAGTTAGTCAAGTCATCAAGTATATTTGGGATAGATACACAACTTTCAGTAACTAGGGCTGCCATATACTAGTGCTTTACCCAACCTCGTTTGCATTTGTGGTCACAGTAATAGTAAAGGAGATGAGAAGTTATTTTGACTTGCACAAGGATCGAGTGTTTCCTATGGCATTATGTATGAAAATATTTTTATTTCTACATAGCGAAAACACATTCCAGTCCTAGAGGTTGAGACTACACAGGGTGTACTACACTATTCCTTAATTAGCAAAAACCAGACACTAGCCATGTTAAGGGTAAATCACTCTTCCATGTATTTATCACCTAAGCTTCATTTTAGCAAATTTGCCTAACTAACCCAAATTTTAACAAATTACAAAACCATTCTATCCAAGAACCACCATACAATAGAGGAGATCATCAATTCAATAAACTAGAGAAAGGAGTTTTAGATTGTTTGATGGGAGCTGGTGATAAAAGCCCTCCACTAAGTAAAGCACAATTCTTATCTAGCCGAAGGAGCTGAGAATTGATTGCTGCATTCTACTAATGGAAGAGGCAAAAGGAAAAGTGAACTGCAGTGTCTAAACATCAGAGTACAAAACAAAGGCAGAACCTGAAGTCCTAATATTTAGACAAAGCTACAGACTCACTGGCACCACAAACATTCATGACAAGTCACAAGATTGCAATTTAAGAGGGTAAATACAGAACTAAAAAGGGAGGAAGTGTTAAATATTAAGAAAGATATACTTTTTCTAAAAACATAGTGATGAAGAGACTAAACTTTTTTTCTGGATTAATATGAAAGGAAAAGAACAAAGACTTGTAATGATAGAGACCCTTTTAAACCATTTTACCACAGGTAGGAAATTAGATATTTTTGGCAATAGAAAGTGTGAGAGCTAGTGATAAAGGGAAACATTAATTATCCAATACCTGTTAGAAAGCAACACAGCCAGACACAACTTCTAACAGAAGTTAGAGAATGCACTGGGGAAAATGTGAAACAGGATTTAGTTTAGGAAACAACTGTTTCCAGTCTTGATTCCAACTGACAGGAGGTGGCTGAGGATTAGAAGGTGGAAGGTACGGGGAGTGGTCACAGGAGGATCAGGTTCACAATTCTAAAGAAAAAGAAAGGAAAAAGGGGGCTTAAATAATAATAATAATAATAGTTGGGTTTTTTTTTAAAAAAAGACTTCTTTTCAGAAATTTCCCCTCATTTTGGGATCAGATGAGTGACATGACAAGATTTGACTTTCCATGGAAAAAAAGTACAGAATAATTTACAGTTATTGAGAATAAATAAAGATTTCTAAAAGTAGAGGAACAGCAGAAATCTGTGTTAAAAATACAATATAGCTAAACTAGTATTTCTGTTAGACTCAGGGGAAAAAAAAAGAAAGGAAGGATGCTATACAGAATGTGAAAGCAAAACTACAAAATTAAGCAAGAGTCTACAGAACCCGCACAATCATCTAGGGATAAAACCTGAAAGATTAACATATAAAATAGATGATAAACAGGAAGAGACAAAGGTTCTATAAATATATGATAAGCTTGAAGACAAGAAAGGAAAATGAAGATTTCTTATGAGAAAAAGATCATATAACAGAAACAGTTCAAGAAGGATATAATTTTCATTGCCATATTGTCTGTCTCTTTGTGACCAGACAGCAATTGTAGTTAATTCTAATGCTGAAACTCAGAATAAAATGACATGATAAAAGGTATTTAAATATATTTGATGCAATTAGATGGGCCATGGTAGGGGTGGAGGAAAGGAACAAAACCTTGAGCACTTAATGAAGTAGCCGAAGTAGTATCTGAATCACAAGTCATTATCTTTGAGATCTCATAGAAGAGAAAAGTCTCAGGGGACTGAAGAAGGGCAAATCATAACATTGCCTTACAAAAGGGAAGACTTGAGAAATCACTGACCAGTCACAGTGTTTTCAGTATGTGGAAAGATACTGGGAGAAGTTATTAAACAGCCAATTTATAAGCACTCTACAGGAAAATAAAAAGGTGATAAAAACCAGCCTACATGGCTTTCTCAAGAGTAAATCATGTCAAAACAATCTAACATCCTCCTTTGACATAGTAACTTTTAGTGTAATGGATAAGAAGGAAGTAGAAGATGAGATCGCTTTACTTTAATAAAGCTTTTTGCAAAGTGCCAGATGAGGCCTCATAGAGAAGTCAGAAACATACAGCCTTATAGGCCCAGTCTGAACAAAAGATTTAAACAATATTGAGGATGTGTGATACATGCTAACATAAGGGATGACATTACTGCACAATATAGTATAAAAGCAAAAAGTAGGCCTAGGCCTTCCTAAGCTTAGCCACTAACCCTTTTCCTGTTTATGTCCTCTGGTTTCAGTGAAGGTGTTTGTTTATTGCAGGTGTTAAACTTCAGCTGAACTGAAGATAAACTGTGGTTAGAAAATGCATTTTACTTGTAATTATGAGAAGGGTGAGATGAAATTTTTAAAGTATCATAAGAAATAATACCTAAATTTTTGTATTAGTTGTTATGCAAGGTGACACTTGCATAACCTCAGCCAAGATGAGCAACAGAAACCAGCCAGAATGAGGTAAAATCCAGTTTGAACTTGCTATGTCATTGATGGGATCGTAAGGGTCACAACTTGAAGGGCCAAATTTGATGTGGTAACAACGATCTATAATCAGCTGTGATCTGCCCAATGGCCAACCACCTATGTAACTTCAGAATGATAATTCAGAAGAGAAGATTCCTTCATGGGCACGTGCAATGTACAGATCCTTCAGGACATTGAAAAACTTCAGAACACCGGCTCACATCAGATTACTAAACTGGCCAATTTAGTGCCATAGGACTTTGGAGGTTTTATAATTATTTTATGGTAAGTGAATATTTGATGCAAATACTGATCTAACCCTTATGCTGCAACAGCCCTCTGCATTATAGTGTGCATTATTATTACAGCAACTGATTATAACAATTTTAACCAACAATCACACAGGGCAGAACTTAACAAGCCATGGCCTATGCCAAAAAAACAGGCCAACAAATGTACACCCCATGGCAGGGGGGTTGGAACTAGATGATCTTTAAGGTCCCTTCCAACACAAACCATTCTATGATTCTATGATTCTATGATTCTATGATTCTATGATTTTGGTTGGAAAAGGTCTTTAAGATCATTGAGTCCAACTGTAAACCTAACACTGCCAAGCCCCACTAAACTATGTCCCTAAGCGCCATGTTTACACATCTTTAAAATACCTCCAGGGATGGGGACTCAACCGCTTCCCTGGGCAGCCTGTTCCAATGCTTGACAACCCTTTCAGTGAAGAAATTTTTCCTAATATCCAATCTAAACCTCCCCTGGCACAACTTGAGGCCATTTCCTCTCATCCTATCACTTGTTACTTGGGAAAAGAGACCAACGCCCACTTTGCTACAACCTGCTTTCAAGTGTTTGTAGAGAGTGATAAAGTCTCCCTTGAGCCTCCTTTTCTCTAGACTAAATGGACCCAGTTCCGTCAGCCGCTCGTCATAGGACTTGTGCTCTAGACCCTTCACCAGCTTCATTGGTCTTCTTTGGACATGCTCCAGGACCTCATGATCCTCCATTAGTTTTAGGCTAGCCTTAGTAACTGGGGTTACCAAAGAAAGGTCAGCACTGGAATTGGGTCTTGAAGAAATAACATTACTGTAGTTCAAGCATTGTTTTTATAAGCAAGTTTTGAAGTTAAATTCTGTAGATAACCCTTGGTTAGATGATGTACTTGACTGGTTGTTACAACTTACAGACCTTCACAAGGTAAAAGGAAAAGTACTGGAGCAGGTAAGGAAGGGAAATGTCAGAGGGTCTCACTTAGTGCATGCATACGGTAAACCAGTAGAAGACATGAATAAAAGATACAGGATAAGGGGTACATATTTGCTAGCACTGAAAAAAAATAGAGTAGAACCACCCATGATGTCCAGCCCCTGAAGGATGGCCGCTCAACATCTCTCTCTCCTTTAAAAACATGCCGCTCTCCAGTATTTTCCAGTAAAACCAAAAAGGTTCAACAGCCTAGATAAAAAACACTGTAAGATGAGTGCACAACAGGTTAAAAGTCATATTCAGCTAATAACATATTTAAAATTCACTACTCAGGCTGTGTGAACATATGATGTGAGATTTTTGCAAAGGCATGGGACAGACCCAGTTCAAATCATTCTTTTCATGAATGATTCAGACAACGGAATATGAAATGTTCTTTGACATTTTGCAGATATCACCAAGCCAGGAAAAGAGTAAACACTCTCAAAGACAGATCTGAATCAGCTTGTCAAAATCATTCTTGACTCCAATTTAATAAGATGAAGTTAACAAAAGAGAAAAGCAATATAATATAAAGCAGAAGGAAAAATTAAATTGAGATACACAAAAATAGAGAACAGCTGTCTCATAGTACTATTTTAAAAAGAGATTTAGAAGCTTTAATGGACTGCAAATCAAGTCAATGATACTATATTGTAATAAAGGAAAGAAAAATAAAAAGGAAAATGCAAAGCTCAGTTCTGGGATGTACTTTACCATACAAGCAATGAAATTATTCCCCTCTTACCAGTTTTGCTAACGTCACAGCAAAAGTATTCTCTTCAGGATATAGCAGTACATTTTATGAAAAAGAAATAAAGAATATCTGAGGAGACAAAAAGCATGATAGAATGAGAAAATAGAAAATACTGTGAGACACTAAAGATAACATTTATTTTTTTAAAAAAAAAAAGAAGAATGAAGGTATACATATCTTCCAAAATGCTCAGATGGTTGTAGCAGAACTGCTCAGATTCAATTAGAGCTTTGAAGGAGAGCTGCCTAGATTTCTTCCTTAGTGGAAGTTCCCAAAAGTGGGCCAACAGTGAACAGAACATGTGCCCTGGTGGCGGTTAGAAATGAAGAGTACTTACTGGTTCTCAGTGTCTCACAAGGAAAAAAAAAAGAATTTACAGAATCTGCAACAAGGAAGACAGAAGTATTAGGAAACTAATACTGGAAGAGGCAGGCACTAGAACAGACCTGGATTTTAAGAATTTAGGCACATGGAAGAAGAATACTGTTATAGTCTACTCTAGTTCTACATGTCTATGATTTTACGAGGCTAAAACTAAGGGGTGGACCTGCTTTTGTCACAATTTGATAACATTCAAAACATTCGGAAGAATGCAACTGACAAATTTCTAACATGAAATAATATTTTTTGAGCCATCAGCTCTCTGGTTAAGATGCCATGCACTTAACTGTGCTCAAAAAACTAGAATGAACTCGTGTCAATAGATTTAAGTATATCTGACCATGATTCTTTTCATGCTATCATTTTTACCACGTATACCTGTGCTTGTTTGCAAGACTGTGCACAGAGCAAGCACCTTCTATAGAGATCTGTAAAAAAATGGCATGTATTTAGAAACAGGACATGACTGACAACAAAAAGCTGGTGAGCATTGAAGCAGGTATGTTTGTGTCGTGGTTTAACCCTAGCCAGCAACTAAGCACCACACAGCTGCTCACTCACTCCCCCTGCCCCAGTGGGATGGGGGAGAGAATTGGAAGGGTAAAAGTGAGAAAACTCATGGGTTGAGAAAAGAACAGCTTAATAATTGAAATAAAATGAAGTGAAATAGTAGTAGTAGTAGTAGAGGTAATAATAATAATAATAATAATAATAATAATAATAATAATAATATTATATACAAAGCAAGTGATGCATGATGCAATTGCTCACCACCCGCCGACCAATGCCCAGCCAGCCCCCGAGCAGTGATCGCTGCCCCCCCGGCCAACTCCCTCCAGCTTATATACTGAGCATGA
>VYZW01039375.1:63885-74936 GCA_013401315.1 Balaeniceps rex | reverse complement strand
ACAATTTTCAGTTTTATATAAATTGATGAAAAGAGGTCTCGACATTTTCAACTAGTACTAGTCCCTTAGGGTTCTTCACATCTTCTCAGTTTATTATTCCATAAGTGTTTGAATTTTACTTACCCTTTCACTTCCCAAATGGTTATCAAAATTTAGGACAAGTAGTGACAGTGGAAAAAAGAGATGCTACATAAAATCTTAAACCTTTTAAATAATCCTACCGCTGTGCCCCTATTAGTTCACTAGGAAGTACTGTCCTGATGCTGTTGCATGAAAACTGCATAGTCCACATGACACAGAAGGCTGCAAGCTGTACAAAGGCTGTGTGCTGAACACAGTTCTCCAGAAGCTTAAGAGAGAATAGGATAGCAAAAGGGGTTGTCTCAAGAGTAAAATAGGTGATGCTGGGTTACTTGATGTTGAGGACACTGGACAACAGCACTGCCTTCCATGGAAATTAAGAAAACAAAAAAACTAAGAATAAGAAAATTTAAAGAAATTAAAATACTAAATATTCCTAAAGACTTAAGTGTGCTACTTAATCCATAAATGATTATATATTTTTGGAAAAAAGATAATTTTCAAGTGACTACAGAATGGAAAGCAAAGCTATGTTTTAGATGTATTAACATGAGCATGTGAGTACTTGCAGCTCTTAAGCAACACAGAATAGCATGTAGTTTCACTTTTGTCAACTCTTTCCACTGTATACACAATTCTGTATATAAAACAAACTTCTGCTGAAATATATTGAATGCTTTAAAAAAAATTCCAAAGTATTTCTATGTATTCCTTTTAAAATTCATGACATAAAGAAATACTTATGTCTGATAGTGGCAGCTACTTATATAATAAACTGTCACTTCATAATTGGTCTATTTGGAATACTTCTTAATTTATTTGGATGAAGTAAAAAAAACAAGGAAAGAATTTAAATAATGTGCAAACAATATAAATATTACAATTAACTGTAGAATTGATAATAACCTTCACAGTCTATATATCTGTGAAGAAGAACTGCAATGACATTTTAGAATTATAAATGTATATATATTTTTATTGTACAAAATACATTATGGTGAATGAATTGCACAAAAATAAATGGAGATAAATACACTACTGCTTGCTAATCATGGCAAATGCATGAGCCATAAATATTGACCATGTGAACTAATTAACAAGTAAGTACATCAACCAAAAGGGAAACTGGTTACACACATGTGATCTGCAATAAATGTATTGCTTTTGAACACTAGAAAAGCAGAGATATTTAGGCTTTGTTTTACGTAACAAATAAACAGAGAATGCAGTTGGATTTTAATGTGGTTTCTGAAGAATGGCTTGCCATCATGTATTGAAATCTGGTAACAGAATAGACTAGCACTCAAGAATGTAAAGGAATGCAAGGCACAATATAACAAAAGAACTGTGTGTAGTGTATTTTGTCAATACTGGAAATGAATTTGAATTTCATACCATTTTAAAATTTCTGCAGGTTCTTTTGGGACAAGTTAGATTTTAAAGTAGGGATTTTTTAAATTATTTTATTTTTAATAATATTCAGTCAGGTAGTTCTGACAGTGATGATGACACTATAAACCTGCTTAAGGGCAGATTAAGGATTTATATATTCTGCAGAAGAATCGGGGATCTGAATTATATCCTTGGCATTTTGTTGAGAGTAATAAATAAGAAACAGCATTTCCTTTTCGCATAAACTAGCAATGTTCATCTTAAAATCCAAGCTAGTAAGCAAGAACTTGCTAAAAGAATGAGTGTAGGAAAAGGATAAAGAGATATTTGAAAGCAATCACACAAAATTAAAGCAGAACACTGTACATGAAGACTAGACTAATAATCACCCTTTCTGTATTAGTGGAACAAATCTGAAATACAGCCATTAAGAAATATGTTCTAATTACAAGTTCTCTTGACTGGGAAACATTTTTGCACCCATGCATACCTTCAAAGCAGTCACATAGATGAGATGGGTGCTTGATGTCTTTTACACAGAAATGGATTAACCAGTTCAAGATTCATGTAGGTGGGAGAGAGGGATGAAGAGAGAATGAGAAATATAAATTTAGTTCTGTTACCAGCAAGCACTTTCCTGTTTCAATGTTTAAGGTGAATATGACCAGCATATTAACATTCCTTTGATTTCAAATGCAAGCAAGTATTTTATTATTTTTTATAAAATAATTTGTCATGATAGAAATGCTTGGGTTGGCTCTCAAAATCTCAGAAACCTGTGATCATGATGAATTTTTCATTTCCCAGTAAAACCAAAGAACAAAGTCACAGCTTTGCTTTGCTTTGCTTATCTGTTTATTTCTATGTTAAACAGATGTGGCAAATGCTATGTTAATCTTTCTCTTTTGCTGTGGAAAGCACCCCTAACTGTTGTAGTTCTCACACTGGAATGTTCTTCCTTGCCACATTATGCATTTTTTAGGACATGTGATCCATCAATTTCAGAGTTTGACAGTCTTCTCATGAAATACAAGTTAACATAAAACACATTTTTGTTTTTTGCATTAAAGAATGTTTATTCAATGCAAAACTGTATTAAGTCCATATTTACAAGCTGCAGTCTACAAAGAATTACATTTAAATTGCAATCTCTGTAATAAGGAACTAGATTTTTTTTTTTAAATCTTTTAAGCTCTTTGTTAAAGCCAACATCAGTGTTTATTTCTAAAAGAAACCTCCTGAAAAGTGATTTGTGTTTAATAACCTGCTTATATAAAATGTGGTTACTGCCAGGTTCTGAGACTTGTACTTAGCTTTTCTTAAATTTGTTTCCTCAGTGTGTCTGTCACTTAGTCTCACCTAGCTTCCTCCGTCACCCCCAAAGATTTCTGAATCATTTACTTAATTCTACCAAGCTTGATAGAGATGGATGCCTGAAACAGTTAAGTTTGTACTCGCTTCATGTGAAGCTGAAGCTGAGTTGGGGAGAGAGATCCATACTAGTTTGCTAACTGTAGGAAAGGCTGTCAATTTGTTTTCTAGTTGTAGAAAGAAGCCTATAATTTACTTAAAATTAATAGCCTTGATATTGAGGTCTGTCTTATTAAAAATATGTGAGTCTGAATCAGACTGATCTGAAAAAAAAGTAATTTTTGAAGTAGTCAAAACTCAAACCTGTAATGTGTACATTGACCTCATTTGCTAGTTTGTTACAGAATTTTCAGAATAATTTCCCAGCAGAAAATATCCACAGTACTGCATTTTTGGTCATATACAACTGCAAATAAGAAAAAGACTTAAAACCCCAAAACTTTTCTTTACTCAAGTACAAAATACAGTGTGTCCTTTAGCAGCTTGGACTGCATTCTTATTTTCTCTGGTATCTAGGTTTCAGATATCAGTACACAAAAATGCCTAGTCATTCCACCTACCCTCCAGGCTTGGGGAAGAGTGGCTGGAAAGCTGCCTGGTTGAAAAGGACCTGGGGATGTTGGTCGACAGCCAGCTGAATATGAGCCAGCAGTGTGCTCAGGTGGCCAAGAAGGCCAATAGCATCCTGGCTTGTATCAGAAAGAGTGTGACCAGCAGGACCAGGGAAATGATTGTCCCCCTGTACTCAGCAGTGGTGAGGCTGCACCTCGAATACTGCGTTCAGTTTTGGGCCCCTCAGTACAAGAAAGACACTGAGGTGCTGGAGCATGTCCAAAGAAGGGCAATGAAGCTCGTGAAGAGCACAAATCTTATGAGAAGCAGCTGATGGAATTGGGGTTGTTTAGCCTGGAGAAAAGGAGGCTGAGGGGAGACCTTATTGCTCTCTACAACTACCTGAAAGGAGGTTGTAGTGACAAGGGTGTCTGTTTCTTCTCCCAAGTAACAAGTGATAGGACAAGAGGAAAAGGCCTCAAGTTGCTCCAGGGGAGGTTTAGACTGGATATTAGGAAAAATTTCTTCACTGAAAGGGTTGTCAAGCATTGGAACAGGCTGCTGAGGGAAGTAGTGGAGTCCCCATCCCTGGAGGTATTTAAAAGACTTGTAGACGTGGTGCTTAAGGACATGGTTTAGTGGTGGACTTGGTAGTGCTAGGTTAACGGTTGGACTTGATGATCTCAAAGGTCTTTTCCAACCTAAACGATTCTATGATTCTAATGTAACTCTAATGAGTGTTATTTTGCTTTGAACTTCTAGTTATGTGGCCAAACTATTCCACTGTAATTCTGGTGCTGAGGAAAGATGGAGTCAAAGCACTGTTAGCTATTCCTGGAGGGACTCTGTCTGGAAGCAAGGAGATGAATGGGATGCCTTCCCATACGTGCTGTGGAAGTATAAACTGAGTAAGAGCTGAAGCATCTGTTATCCCCAGTACTAGCCATGGACAGCTGGCCAGGGCCTGTGGGCCACCTGTATCTGACCCATTTATCTTTGGTGTGATTAGTGAAACTAATGGTGCTGTAACAGCTTTCAAAATGCTTGGGAGCCTAGGCACCAAGAACTTAACCTAGATATGCAGGGGAACAAATACTGCATGCTTGTTCTTTCTTCCTCTTTGCTTCTCTACCTAAAACAGGGCAGAAACTGTTCAATAGTTCTGCCAAATATAAAATACATAAAGGTTAGCACAGTAACAACATTTTCCTCCTTCCATGTTCTCTGTGTGACTATCTTTCAGTAACTATAAGCACTTCTTCAGAGGCAAAAATAATTTTTACATATGTTATAGAATTCTACATTTTTTTTCCTCCATCTGGTAGTTCTGGTTTTGATGGATTTCTGTTAAAATGTGGATTGGGATTTCAATTAGTCTTGCATGGTAAGCTCTATTAATTTAAATTAGTACTGAAGGAGGGTGATGGTGGTTGTTATTCTTATTCAACATCCAGGAACTAAACAAGTTATTGTTTTAAACAGAGTTGAACTGAAATTAAAGAAAATAATATTTTTTTGCTTCTCTTCCCTCCAAATAGTTCAAGTGACACAGTCAGCATGTCAGCCTCACAGAGATGCCTCTCACTTGCACAGATTTTCCTGTAATTCAGACAAGTTACCATTGCTTTTAACATGTTGAGGACAAACTTCAGATGTCTGAGAAAATTTTTGCAGTAAGACACCCATTGCATTGTAGGTATTTTATTAGCTCAATGTACATTGCTCAATGAGATACAATAGCAATGACAAATCACTGCACTCAAAGGCGTGAAATCCAAAGCCACTTACAGAATATCGCTCTGATACTGTTTTCTGATGAAGAGTAGAAAGGAAGACCCTGGGAACTACAGACCAGTCGGCCTCACCTCTGTGCCCGGTAAAATCATGGAACAGATCCTCCTGGAAGCTATGTCAAGGCATATGGATGACATGGAGGTGACTGGTGAGAGCCAGCATGGCTTCACTGAGGACAAATCATGCCTGACTAATCTGATGGCCTTCTACCATGGAGTGGCTGCATCAGTGGACAAGGGAAGAGCAACTGATGTGATCTATATTGACTTCTTTAAGGCCTTTGACATGGGCTCCCACAACATCCTTGTTGCTAAATTGGAGAGAGATGGATTTGACGGATGGACTATTAGATGGATAAGGAATTAGCTGGATGGCCATATCCATAGAGTTGCAGTCAACAGCTCAATGGAGATCCGCAACAGGTGGTGTCCCTCAGGGGTAGGTATTGGGTCCAGTACTATTCAATATCTTTATTAATGGCATAGACAGTGAGATCGAGTGCAACCTCAGAAAACTGGAGATGACACCAAGCTGAGTGGTGCAGCTGATTCACTTGTGGGAAGGGATGCTATCCAGAGGAACCTTGACAGGCTTGAAGGGTGGGCCTGTGTGAATCTCATGAAGTTCAACAAGGCCAAGTGCAAAGTCCTGCACCTGGGTTGGGGCAACCCCTGGTATCAATACAGGCTGGGGGATGAAGGGATTGAGAGCAGCCCTGCAGAGAAAGACTTAGGGGTACTGGTGGATGAAAAGCTGGACATGAGCCGACGATGTGCACTCGCAGCCCAGAAAGCCAACCATATTCTGGGCTGCGTCAGAAGAAGCGTGGCCAGCAGGTTGAGGGAGGTGATTCTGCCCCTCTACTCGGCTCTGGTGAGACCCCACCTGGAGTCCTGCATCCAGCTCTGGAGTCCTCAGTACAGGAAAGACATGGACCTGTTGGAGCGGGTCCAGAGGAGGGCCACAAAAATGATCAGAGGCATGGAACACCTCTCCTATGAGGAAAGGCTGAGAGAGTTGGGGTTGTTCAGCCTAGGGAAGAGAAGGCTGCGGGGAGACCTTATTGCGGCCTTCCAATACTTAAAGGGATCTACAGGAAAGATGGGAAGGGACTTGTAGTGATAGGGCAAGGGGTAACGATTTTAAACTGAAAGAGGGTAGATTTAGATTAGATATAAGGAAGGAATTTTTTTATGATGAGGGTGGTGAGACACTGGAACAGGTTGCCCAGGGAAGTTGTGGATGCCCCATTCCCGGAAGTGTTCAAGGCCAGGTTATATGGGGCTTTGAGCAGCCTGGTCTAGTGGAAAGATGTCCCTACCCATGGCAGGGGGGTTGAACTAGATCATCTTTAAAGGTCTGTTCCAACCCAAACCACCCTATGATTCTATGATTTTAGATCACTTAAGTGTGTAGAGGCTATGGCTAAAGAAAATAAAAAGAAAAGTTTACTACAGTCCTTGAAACAGGGCAAGTAGCACCTGACCCCGTTTAAAGAGTTATTCAAGCTGTAGGTATGTTGGAAGATATGGCAGCAGTACCATTTAAGCGATCTCCATTCACATTATTATAAAAACCTTTTCCTAGGGTCTCCACTAAATGGGTAACACTGGACAGTCCTCTACTAGAGGAAGTGAGGTACATCTTTTATTAATATGCTCTATCAGCTAAAAGTGATCATGTATATGAAGCGCGTGTGCTGTAAAAATAAGCAAAACAAGGAACTTGCTGCTGAGTCAATAATGTCACAGCAAACAGGAGCTATTGACTCAACAGGGTTATTACACTGCCAAAAATTGATAGCTTAACTACAGTGCAAAAATATGAAACAGATGCTACTGAATAAAAAGCTGTAAAATTTAATTACTCAAATGCAGACACGGAAGAAAAGTGTAGTCTGTTATGAGATGTAGATTAGTTTTAAATATTTTGACATTTAAAACGAGTTTTCAGTAGAATCAACTAATACTTAGAAAGAATACATTTTATCATAGTTTTTATCATGCTATAGAGCATAGCATTAGGTTATTAGATAATAATAAAGCTGTGGGTTTTTTTTATTTTTCACTGTGTTCAAGTCCAATATTCTGTTTTTATGATAGCCATTTAAGATTTTCCTGGAAATTAGGGAAAAAAATTGATTTCTGAATCATTCTCCTGAATCAGTTAACTCAGTGTCTAAGTAAATCATGCCTGTAGAGTTATCTTCATTAACTGTCACAGAAAAAGTCATGATTTAAAAAATGTAACATAAATGTGTATTTCCTGTAGATGACTGGATGGGGAATTAAATGTCTATGAGCTCCATCATGGTTAGACATTATTCATAATTTTAAATACCTAATTTCTAAGGTCCAAATTTTTTTTTTCTTTTTTTTTTTTTTTTTTTGAGTCGTAAAGAGGTTGAAGGAATCTAAAAATTGAGTAAAATGGTATGGAAGATCTCTGAAGAAATAAACCAGATAAGTTTAAATAAGTTTGCCTCAAATTGATATGTGTACAGTCTTGATATTATTTTTACACTTTTATTTCAATCAAAACAAATTTATAATTATGAACAGCACAAATAATTATTTTGTTCAGATTTCAAGCTTATACATCATACCGTGATCTGATGTAACACTAATACTGTCAAAGTAATGTTTTCCAAATACAAAGTAATGTTTTTAAATTTAAATATGCAGTCTTTTGTTATATAAAGCACAGAATAGTGATGCTGTTATGACATATTCATAAGGTAATTTCTTTGCTTACATGAAATTTGCATTTAGCTTAACATTTCCAAATCATGAAGAAGCTTTGATGGTTTTCATTACAACTAAAACACACTGGTTAATTTATTAGAGGAGTATAAGCATTTAAAATACAGTAGAAGCTACATACACACACGCACACATGCAAACACAAAAGAACTAATTTCAAACTTTCCTATAAAAACTACCATGGTTTTCTTCTCTGTGTTTAAAAGCAAACTGGGGCAGATTCCAGTGTTATGGTGTGGTGTATGTTAGTGATGCATGATTTTGTAGACGCTATCACAGAACTGGTTATGTAGTCTTTAACAATATGATTAGAAATCAAAGTGATGACTGCTTGGAAACTGTATCATGCTCAAGTGTACTTTCTCTTGTATGGGAACAGCTGCAGTAAAATTAATGCATTTTGAGTGATAAGGCAAGATGCACATAATGTAATAACAAAATTTATATAACATCTCATCAAAAAAACACATTATGTAAATGAAGGATATCAGATAAAACGTAATGCTTTAAACTTCAGTTTTGAATACCCCTGTATATAATTTGGGATAAGAATCAAAGAAATTTAAGACATCATTTGTGAGATAAGGGCTTTGGCCCTAGCCGTAAGGAAAACATTAACTCCTTCAGAACATATTTTGGATCATAAATAAAAATCACACGTAGTAGAAAACATTGAGCTGCCGAGTGACTTAATAGTTTTACTCACTGGAAAAAACACCGTGGGGAAATCTATTACTCAGGTAACAAAAAGCCTATCTCTTCACACCAGCTGCATTACTAATGAATCTTCATTGTTTTCAAAACTAGTTATCTTTTAATAGTTTGTTATGACAACAATACTATAGGGAAACTAATGATGATAATTTTTCCTTTTCTGATACATATAGCCAACTGTTTCCTAGTTACATGGTCAGAGAATTTAAGAAAAAACTAGCTCTTTTCTTCACTGTTGTGAAGAATTCACAGAGCTGAACTGGCATGAAAGAATAATAACAACAAAGTTGAGGCAGCAGTGCGGAGCGTGGCCTTGCTGTAATAGAGAGTGGAAGGTTGAAGAGAAATTCTTCAGAGGAATCTGTCATCCAGTACAATGTTGCTTAAAATTACCCCAAAGAGGAAAATAAATAAGGAAGAATTGTCCTTTTTCTACTGAAAGTTTATTCCCAGAAAAGGAGTATGGGTGGAAAAAAAACAACAATTTTAAGAAGAGCGATTTTGATTGGGATTGACGTTGCCCATGCTGTCAAAAGCAACCATTGCAGACACCTACAACTTTTACAGGCCTGTTTACCACTGCAGTTGGGTGTCACTCTACACTGATTATGTGCTCCTCTGGAAACAGGGAGGGGATCAAATCACAGAATGCTTTACATGACCTGAAAGTGCAACAAACCCTTGAAATGTTTCATTTTGTGAATATACTGAATATATACAAAGCTAAGGACTGTGTCAGTGTTTATGCATATTCTATGTAGGAATTCAGATGGTAGATGACAGCTGGCAAACCTTAACATGTGATTGAAATACGGATGATAATAAACTATGGATGTTTTACTGATTCTAGGTACATTACAAAATGATATTAGGTTAAATTTAGAAAGGAAAATAAGTCTCATCAGGTATTTAAAAAAGCCTGGATATCAGGTTCCTAGGATGACAGAAAATGCTGCATCCTACTCTGTATTTCAGTTCACAGGAATAGTGATCTACGTCCTTGAAGTTATCCTCTAGAAAAGATCTATTCACTTCAGTTATAATTCACAGAAGAGAAAGATGACAGGTAGTCACTGGGCCAGACAGCTGCATACCAGTTTTCATAATAATCCCTTCTTTTCTCAAATTGCTTACTAGGGCTAATGTATCTCTTTATTTCTAGAATTTTGCTTTTATCTTTATCTTCTCTTCATGCATGTACTGTTTAGCATCTGGTCATTCACTAAAGTTCAATAAACAGATCTTAAAAATATTTAGGTGTGAAGTATAACAAACAGTGCGTACAATATACTCCATCATTTTTCATGCTCCTTGCTACTGAAAGACCTGCACCTGAAAGACATGACCTGATTTTCACATAAATGTGAGGGGACAGCAAGTTTCACTTTTAGCAATGATGAGCATGGTAGATACTTCTAGACCTAGGAGAAAGAAAAGACTAACCACCTGACAACTGGGTTAAGAACTAATCTATTCCTGGTCATTCATTAAGTCATTTTACATGTATGGGTAGATCATATAGTCAGAGCAGTAACACTTCATGCTCATTCTGCACAGATGCAAATGGTAAAAGTAGTTGAGACCAGGGGGAAAAATCAATACTTTGACCTGCAGTTCACAAACTTTGCTCTGAATCCCAATTCCATCTGCCCTTTCCAAGCACAAAAGCCAAAGTTTTGGAACTACTGACTTGATCATTGAAAAGGAACAGTGCTTGAGAAATTATTCTGTTATTGGAGCTCTCATAGCAAAGGTAGTAAAGAGATTAATCTCAAGATAGAAAAGGGTAGACAGGCATCTTTTTATTGCTTTTCTTGGTAGAGGACAGAATGGACACATATTACAAGGTTTAATAATATCCAGCCTCTCCCTGACTGCAGGGGAAAAAAAACACCAGCTAAGCAAACAAAAACTAGAAGCCACTTGTACTGTTCATTTAGCAGAACTCACATTCGTTATTTTCCTTCTCATGTCCAACCCAAATAATTGTTGTCAGTTGAAGAACAATGCTACCACTTCTTGCCTGGTACTGCTAAGTATGGGACTTACTAAGTTCTGGAAGCCAAACTGTGACCTCTTCTCACTGTCAAGCTCATGGCCAGTCTCAGAGATGCCAAGGTATTTATGGAGNCTTCTCCACAAGTCCTGCGAGCTTATTTGAAAATCTGTGGCCGAATCACTTCAGTTCTGTTTTGCACCCAGAATCCTCAATATGACAAACATTAGAAAATTCTTTTGTCAATAAACAAACTATTTCTTTGCCACAAAACAAGTGGAAAAACAATTGCAAAACAGGACTAAAATAGCACTAAAGCTGATTTGTATGAATCGATTACTTAATTTATGGAAATATTCTGCACATTCTTTTACAAATGTAGTTTAAAT
>VYZW01039375.1:35963-55808 GCA_013401315.1 Balaeniceps rex | reverse complement strand
AATGTTACTCAAAACTTTATTTATGTCAGGGGATCTGCTGAGGCTAAGCACAAAGTCTCCAGTGAAAAAACTCTTACATAGGCTTAAGGGAACTGAACTGGCTCTTTTAAAGAGCTCTTTTAGCTGTACTTTTAAAGGAGAATGATTCTATATACATTCATAGTCAGCTAGAGATGTTCTGCTCTGCACAGCCATTGTCTTGATTTTTAAAGAAAGACTCCCCCTTTCAAGGTAGTAACATAATTATGTTCTGCTAGCTTATAACTGCCCCCTATTGAATATGACATTGTGAGAGGCTGAATACAGGATGCCTCCCTTTTTATTTAGGAGGAATACATTTTTGTTTGGTAAAAAGTGATATGCAAAGACCTTTGAGCTATCGGTCAGCACAAATGGGCTGAAGTGAGAACGAAGTATTGGCCTTGTGGTCAGGGAAATGTATATTTACATGTCTGTGCAAAACTCTTTCTCATTTGTTTGTTTATAGCGTTGCTGGAAACTTTCCGAAACATTGTGAAAATGTAATCTTGAGTTTACTTACAAGAAACTGAACTGGTGGGTTCCAAGGACATAAGTCAAAGGTGCTCAGTAGCCAGACTGCACTTTCTTGTGAGATGGGAATTGTAGTATATTGTGTCGTTCTGTTGGGAAGTAGCTTTTGATCCGCACAAACCTGTGACTCAGTCCTGCATAGGCTGTTTATCTCAGATAGTTCCATCTGTGACCACCTGTACATAAAGCTATATGAAAAAGTGTAAAGAATGCTTTGGGGAAAAAGTTTCATAATTTATTTATTACCCACTAATCTCAAAACATATTGACTTAACAGGGGAGTTGGCGCATCCTGTACAGTTCATCTTTTTGAGCTATTTTTAGACTATATGGCATTTCCTAATTACATTTTAGAGTAAGAGCAATCCTTCCTTCTGCCTCAGCCACATTCAGAAACTCAGAGTAAACTGATGTAAAAGGTTGTTTTAAGTTTAATAAACACCAAATTCTAACTTTTGAAAAGTAAGTAAAATGAAAATCTTCAGGAATAATCAGGATAGTATTAACCTTTATGTGAAAGTCTGACTTTCTTCTAGTTTTGGTGTCCTGAATCTGGAGAAATTCCATAAAAATCAGCATAGCTGACTTGGATTGGTGCTGCAGTGAGAGAAATCAGAAGCTGACTTTTATATCTGTTAGGGCTTGGTGCTATCTACATTAAATGTAGTGTGAGTCATAGCGGTCTGACCATTTGTATATCAACTGCAGCAGCTA
The DNA here is from genome assembly GCA_013401315.1 of Balaeniceps rex. Classification (NCBI taxonomy): domain Eukaryota; kingdom Metazoa; phylum Chordata; class Aves; order Pelecaniformes; family Balaenicipitidae; genus Balaeniceps; species Balaeniceps rex. The sequence continues at coordinate 54,542 of VYZW01039375.1, read as the reverse complement.
TGTGCATTGGCAAATGTCCTTCCTGTTGCTCAGGTCCCCCCATTGCTCTTTCCACTCATGTTCTGTTATTTAAAATACTGGTGTGCCTTGTTCTTTCTACATACTGGCCCTGAATGGCTAGTACAACTGCGGTACTTCATAAATAGAAAAAGCATTTTAAATTTCTTTAAGAAATGCGGTTCATGATCCCAACAGTTAATCTCTAAAAATCACTTAATGATAAGAATATTTCTTCCACACCTGTGAACATGCCAGTGATCCTGCAACTCAGGTTCTGAGTTTGCCATTAAGGAGTGAATAGTTTCATAGAAAAAACAGCAAGGGCTGCACCACTGCAAGGCATTACTGAACTTTTGTGGGAAGATACACTTCCTAGAGAAGGAAGTCATGCTTTTTCAGAAGGTTAGAGAATTTAGAGAAGGTAGCTTTGATTTAAATATAATCAATATGAAGAGGTTGGTTTCAGGATCACAGTGCTTCTAACTGTTTTAGAAGCATGACAAAGCATCAACTGCCACTGAAAGGAGTGGTGTTCTTTTGTGCATCCAATTAGTCCATGCGGATCTGCACCATGTTAAGCATCCAAGTACAGCAAACCTGTGTGGCAGGGGTAAAACTTATCTGGATCAGTGGATTAGTTCCCCTATAGAGTGCATGGTGCTTCCACTCCCTCCGGCAGCAGTGCTGAATTACGCTGCCTTAAAGAATTCATAGAACCTTATGGGTGTACAGCTTGGGAAAAAGCTGGTACCTTTTCCACAATATTATGTGCCCATCCCTTTTGACAGATGAGACTGCAGATATTTTTAATGCCTTTTTACATTTTAATAGATCCACCATTTATTTTAAATGGAACTTGGATGCCTTCTCTTGTATTTTATTAACTTGTTGTAAAGAAACGCTTTGCTGTTATGAGATGATATAATCTATAGGAAATAATAATCATTTAGCAATTGTTCCTTGCACAAAACTAACAGCATGTTTTCTCTTAAGAAGAATAGCCATGCAGGAGATTGAGAATAATGTGTGACTTGTGATACAAGGCAGATAATGCATATGCATGAAACTAAGCTGGGTACCTGCAGAAAAGCCTGAAAGTAGGGGAGTCTGAAGGGAGGAAAGTATACTTTCTGTAACAGATAATCTTCTGAAGTCGTTTATTGAGATCGTAGATTTAAGGAGCAAAGGGACTAGTTTTTCCTCCCCCATGAAAAGGGATAGAATTCTAAACCTGAACACCGAAAATCTCCTGAGGGCTATCTACACAGTCTGGTAAAGGTACAGATATATCCATTGGGATCCCAATGCTCCCGTACCAGCACAAAGGCCATCCACGCCTTCATTTTTCAGCTAACAGAGTAGCTGTATCTAATTGAACCAAGCTGGAAGAAAATTCCCTCTAACTTAATGCCAACTGGAGTTCCTTTTAATAGGCAATTTTACTTTGTAAATGGCTCATTCCCAAAATTAGCACTGCCTACGGGTGTATACATACTTTACAGTTTGTCCCTTGTGTTCTTGATGGAATTTTCTGTCAGCCCAACTCCCACCTTTCACTAAACGTCTGGGACTTCATGTATTTTTCTCCCTGGATTTCCACAAGAAAGGTAATACTGAAAGGAGGTCTCACATCCCTCTGTTATCTTCTTTGCTGGTTAAAGCTATGCATTAAGATCCTTCACTATTTAAACAATAAAGGTGCATTTTGTGGTGCTCTCTGACAATCAGTGTACTGCATATCCTTACTAAATTACGGCAAACATTTGGAATTTCAAAACACTGGGTAAGTAAGAGAGAAAAATAATTGCTCTCTGGGGCTCTGATGCCACAGGTAATGAAAGGGACAGGAAGGCAAGAAGCCTGTGACCTTGTGCTATGGAGATTACATGCTGTGGAATCAGAGGTTAGTATTGGCAGGGGCCTGCTGCGAGGAAGCCTGCAGCAGCTGTTGCTCTGAACACCAGTTTCACAGGTCATGGGTTGCAGAGCAAAGGAGGGGGGAGGGAAGACATTAGCGATGAAGAACGTTGATGAAATTCAGAGCAGATTAGAAATTAAAGATCATGACATGCTATTTCCAGACTATTAAACGTGGTTGTGACTAACAATCACAGGTGCTTGAAGTTTCCATGACTACAGAGTGTTAATTAAACACATGGTAAAAAGAAAACTTTGGAGGATCGAGAGTGCAGCCTTGAAAAATCCAGATCATATTTTGAAAGACCAGCTGTGCTTTTCCACTTAAGGAATTTATTTACTTTAATATGGTGGCTGCTGTTGACTTTTTTTTTGTAAAGGCAGCCAAATAGGTATGATTCAAACATGGAATATCTTGCAGTAACAGTCTCCTTTGTGCAGTCTCACAAAACCAGAGTTCTCTTAATTTTCCATAGGAGAGATTGTAATATCCCACACCCTCTAAACTTCTACCGGGCGTACCTTAAAACTCTCGATTTTGATACTTCTTTTCTTTATTCCTGCTCTTGTGACTATACAGCCAAAGATTAATAGAAGGTAGCCATTTTGCAGAGTAGGAAAATTGAGTTATTTCAGATTCATCTGATTTATGATTAATGTATGAAATACAAGTGCATCCTTGTTCCAAAATAAAGTGTCAAAGCAGTTCAATTGCCTCTCATTCCTGTTGTATCAAAAAACAAGTAGAAAACAACTCTAGATACAAGTCCAATTAGATTTACATGACTGTTACAAGATTTCCTTTTAATACTTTTTCCTTCCAACACAGTTTTAAGCTGAAGATCTCATAAGGACACTTAATTGAAAATTACTGTGACAGGTATGTATATTAATTAAAAATCAAATAATTCTTAAAATATATTTAGAGACTTTCTCTAAAGATGCATATAGTTACAATTAATTTCATATACTACATCTACATAGTAGTAACAATTAATGTGTTAATAGGTTGGTGTTTTTAAGCCAATTATCTTTGCAATTACCTTTGTATGTGATGTATAACCTAAACCAAACTATGCCAGTGTTTTTAGAAATACCTTCTATTACAGTGCATAAGAAATATACAATGCTATATTACTAACAGGGAATCCTCCAATTTGTTTTTTTCATGTCTGTAAAATCTGATAATCTAGCTGAATATATCTGATTTCTTCTCATCATGCTTTCAGTGGTCTCTGCATCTACAGTGGTCTCTTCTACCTCAGGTCTTTAATTCTCTATAACTTCTGATTAAAGATTGCAGTTTTGATGCTCAGGACTCAGGCAGCTATTATTTTTTTCTTTCTTTTAGTTTGGCAGTTTGGGAAATTAAAGTACATATTTTTAAGTTGTGGTCTTTTTTCTGCATAATTTACCTTCCCAGATTGTCTTGGTGGGCTGATTATGAATCTGCATCTATACTTTTTCAATGGTCTCTTTCAGAACTACACCAAATAGTTCCTTATAAGACAAATCTGACCACAGTTTTGGGGACAGTCTACTCCAGGTATTGCTCCCTATAGGTAACATGAATATAGCCACACCATGATTAGCTCTGTGCTGTTACATTTCTCCAATACTGTCTCAGCAGGCTACATAGCCCCCAAATCCTCTCACGCCAGGTTCCAAGGCACGGAATACATCTCACACAACTCTAAATGCTATTTAATATAATGATGCTGGGGATAATACTCTACAACTATTCCAAGCCCTTGCAATAGAAAAAGAAAAACAAATCCTTTTTGTAAGGCCATAGATCTGCCCCATGAGCTCCAGAGGAGATGGGGATTATGCAGGGTGCAGATGGCCACTACAAAAACAGGAGGCAATGAGAAACAGGATTGCGAGCCACACTGTGTCATTTCATCTGGAGGCCAGGGATTTCTCCTTGGACTGGATACTGTATAGACACAGCCTGAGACAATTACTTAGAATAATTCCGGAGTAACAAGTTATTTTGATAATTAATCAAAGTAAAGTACATTTTAAAAGTGTTTAGAAAGACACCGTATTTTCTAACAGTATGGAGTTATATCTCTCCCGGAGGCAATACCTATTTTGTTAGACATGTTCAGTTTGCATGTGTTTAGACTGACCTGAGAAGACACGCACCAGCACACTGCAGAATTTTAGTTTCCGAATCATCCAGATGCTGTGAGTGTGCTGTGCCTCTCTTGTGGCACAGGCATCAAGATTTTCTTCCTATGGAGTTAAACATATGGTGAGCAAGAAAGAACTAGTACACATGAAACACCCACGCAGGGTTAGAATGCAGGCAGTGTATGCACTTAAACTAACAGTTTTTGACTGCTAGTATTCTTCACTGTGACTAAATCAACTTGAAAAAAAAAAAAAGTGGAGTGTGGTTATTGGCAACTTTTTTGGTTTTTTTCTAGTGTATCTCAAGCTCTCAGAAGGGCATCAGGAGCAGGGGCTGCATGGGGCTTCTGTGTGTAAAATGAAAATATGCTGTGAGCCAGAAGGCCTGTTGAACTAAAGAGTCTTAACATGGGATAAAGGAAAGAAACCACATACTTATCATTAATATATGCTTTTTTACACATATGTATCTAGATCTAGAGAGTGCTAAGAACTTTGTTAGTCCAATAAATTCTTTGACAACTTAATAGTCCGAGTTATCTAACAAATACCAAAAGCCTCATTAATGACAGAGTTCAGATTGTCATTTGCACCACGAGGATGCCTACCCTTCAGCTGCTACCCCTCTCCCCTGGCAGGATGCTCACCCTCACAGGACTCCTCTGATCCCACGCCAGCAGCTCTGCTCTTCACCAGGGGCGGGTGGTGAAGACACCAAGGCATCAGCACCCTGAGGCCTTCCCCTGGCGGTGGGAGTTTCTTCCTCCTCAGCCTTGGACTTGTTTGGGTTTATTTCTGCACGTTTCCTCAGCACAGCTCACGCCACCGAGAGTGGGCAGCCAGTGCCACCAGGCCCTGGTCCCACAGGCCCCAGACCTGGAGCCACCTTGGCAGTGTGGAAGCTGCACAGGTGGGTCATGGGCTGGTGGTCCTGTGCCCCAATTTGCCGAGCGTGGCCCAGGGGGGCTGCGGACAGCGCTGTTCAGCCTCCAGAGTTGAGGATGAGGAGTATAGAGGAGTATATGATTTGAACAGGAATTGATCTGTAAATACAGGTTTAAGTCTGGTTATGTCTACAACTAAGTACGTTATGTAAATGTTGCGTCAAACTGCACAAGAATTGGTTGCTCTGACTCCTCCAGTAGAAGTAAAAATTTAAATAGCCCATTAATCACGAAACACTAATGTATTCTTCAGAGAAATTATTTACAATCTGCCTCTGGGGGGGAACTCTGTGCAAACAGCTACTTCAAAAATTGGTTCACTGTTACATTCAGTAAATCTATTTTTAATGGTGCTTGCTTTTCTCCACAAAGATGAGGAGGGAGATATTGGTGAAGATATAAATACATAACTCCCAGTGATAAAACTTCAGGAAAGTAACACTTTATCAGTTTCCATAGGAACAACTCTCAAAAATGCCACCTGACTTGCATTTACACAGCACTCTGCCAAAACCTGCAGTTCTTGGCTGGCTCTGTCCCCCGTCGCTCCTTCCTGCCCATTTCCCCCTTCTTTTAATATTGCCAATGCAGGCATTTTGTTGATCGTATCATCAGGGAGCTGAGGCAACTGAATAACGCAGAGAAGAACAGCACTTGGTTGGGTTTTTTCAGGCAGATCAGACCCTGATTAGCTCCCCGGGCTGCCACAAAAATGCTTTTGTGAGCACAAGCTAGGCAGTGGTGTGAGAGTAGGGTGAACAGCCAGGGAAACACAGAGGAACAGGAACTGCTTTGTCACAACCATGGCAGCTTAAATGCCAGACAGGCGATGGTCAAAGCCTATTAGCCTGCTTGTGCATATGATTATGTCCTTTTAGATCCCAGACTGGTTCTAAAACAGCAAGAGTCAGGTCAGAGGCTTATAGTCTGTCAGTAAACCTAGGCAGTCATTTTCTTTGTAATCAACACATACAAGACATTGATTGCTCGCCAATGGGATCATAATGCCTCCTGTCAATTACCCTACAGAAGTAGGTGAAAAAACAGTAGTAAACAATACCCCAAGAACAAAACTGTTTTGCTATTTTTTATTGTTTTTTATAGTCATATGTATTTTGCATCTTATTTTATGTGTCAAAGCATGTGTAGAAAAAATTGACTTTTTCATGTTTGTTCAGACGTAACTGTTGATTAAATTGAAACACAGTTAAATAAAAGAAACATGATATACTGAGTTATGAATATTTTAATTATTTTCCTGTTTGCAAATAGGGCCAATAAACTATAATCCTTTTAGTTTAATTGCCTTGAACCTACATAGTTAATCAGTTAGTCTTCTAGTCTGTTTTCAGGCTTCTTACTTTTCTTTTTTTTTTTTTTTAATGTTATGGCAAGAGTTAATTCAGCCTTGGCTTTATTCATGAGAATTAGGAACTGGTTCAACTTTGGCTCCTTTCCACAATGGGTACTAATCAGAGACTGAAATTAAGTGCAAATCCAGATATTTAATGTGCTGTATTTTTTCATGTTTGAAAAAAATATGTTTTGTCATTTCTGCTGTTCATGTCATTCACAATGAACCATGAAGCAAAATCTTTGAGGACAAAGTGCTCTATTTAGAGACAAGATGCTTTGATTCATTTCCATCACAGGCTTCTGCACGATCTTCAGCAAGTCATTTACTCTTTCAGTTTTCTCTCTGAAAATTGGGGGGTAAGACCTCCTATTTAACTAGGATTATCCTAATTAATAGTCAATTTTAAGAATTATTATTAGCCCTATTACAATGATACAATTTGAACTTTTGGTTCAAATTCTATCCAATTAAAATGATACACAAACTTTCTCCAGCCTACCTTTTTATCTGGCCCTGCCCCTCTGGATCCCAAGGTGAGTGGCTTACTCTGGCTTGGATACTGCAGTTTATCAGTATCCTGAGTCTTTGCTGGCTTGATAGTTTCTTCCTCCTCCCTCTAGGATCTAGTATGTTTATTAATACATATTTACACTATATGGATAGATTAAGATATATGCATTTGTATGTTTACTAGCTTCATTGCAAGTCCGTGTTACATCCAGATTTATTAAGGTGTGTGTTATACATTGGATGCTTGTTCTTTATTATCTTTGCTAACCCTAAAACAGGTTTCGCCTGCCTCCCAATGGTGCAGTCCTTCAATGACAAGTAACTGACTGCTGATTTATCACCCTGTGGCCTTCAGTATTATCCTCTGCTTGTACTTTTAAGGCCCAAGCCCTCATTCCCTGTCTGCACTACTGTTCACTGCATTTTATTCCACGATCAAAGACAGTCCATTCTGTGCAGAATGTTATTACTAATCTATTAGTTACACAAATACATATGAGAACAAACATTACACCACACAATTGTACAAAGCTCAGGAGAATCTAAACGAAATAGGTGATTTCACTTGGTCATTGGATAATTACAGTTATAGCTAAACACACTGTAAAACAAATCTCCAGGCAGGCCAAGACAAGTTCATACAAAAGAGTGCAAGTCCTGTGACCTTTGTTAGCTTAATACAAACTTGTGTCCCCTTGTAAGTAATGAAAACAGCATACTTAACTGCACTACAAAGCTACACAGTTTCCTGAGGAAGCTTCAGAGGGAATTGACACCTTGTCCAGCCCATTGATGCTGATTTGAAATCCTGACAGCAAATGACTAATCTGCACATGAAATGAGTAATAGAAGACAATGTGCTGATGGATTTGGCCATCTGGTATCATTTATTTAAGATTTTTTCTTTATAGCGTGTCTAGAATGCCAGCCTCACATAGCACATTGCACTGCTTGGTTTAGCAATCATGTAAAACAGTTTAGTGGAACTAGTAACTGATTTATAGCAACATATTATCAGTCAAATTGTGAATTTTGTGTAATATTAAGCATTTCTGTGTTCTTAATAATTTTGGGGAAAATGGAAAGAGTTCTGAATCTGACAGGGCTTGCAGAAATGTTTGCATTTGTGCAGCTAATAGGTAAGAGAATCCACTGGCAGTCCTATAACTAATTAGCAATATCAAAATAGTATCAATCATAGAATCATACAACAGTCCAGGTTGGAAGGGACTTAAAAAACCTCATTCAGTCCAAACTTTTGTGGGAAAGGGAGCTTAGATGAGATTATCTAGCACCCTACCCAATTACATCTTTAAAACCTCCAGCGATGGGGACTCTACTACTTCCCTGGGGAGATTGTTCCAGTGAATGACTGTTCTTACTGTAAAAAATTTCTTTTTGGGATAAAACTTCTCCTGGTGCGACCTGTACATGTTGCTCCTGTCTTCTCCATGTGGCTCCTTGTGAAGATAGATCCTCTGTCCTCTTTGTAGCCACCCTTTATATGAAAGGATAATTGTTAATAGGTAATCAGTTGATGCAAATAATTAAAAGCTGAGCTGTTTTCCTTAGTCATATTAGAGCTTCAAACCTATTTTGATTATAATTAAACCAGCAAACCATTTTAACCCTTCTATTAACATGACAATTGGGCATTTCCTGTCATCTGACATTTTATTTCCACTTTTATTTCATAAGAGCTTTATTTTGCATTTCAGATACTACATCTTGAAAAGCTAAATTCATCTGTAGGGGAGAAGGAGAGCAGAATCCAGAAAACATTTGGAGAGTGGGAGAGAATAATTAATAGTAAATATAGAAACACTATATAAAGAAGAAATCCCGTCTCCCTAAACTTCATACAGTACTGTGCTGGTTTTGGCTGGGATAGAGTTAATTTTCTTTATAGCACCTAGTATGGGGCTAGGTTTTGGATTTGTGCTGAAAACAGTGTTGATTGATAATACAGAGATGTTTTCATTGTTGCTGAGCAGTGCTTACACAAAGTCAAGGCCTTTTCTGCTTCTCACACCACCCCACCAGAGAGTAGGCTGGGGGTGCATGTGAAGTTGGGAGAGGACACAGCTGGGACAGCTGACCCCAACTCACCAAAGACATATCACATACCATATGATGTCGTGCTCAGCATATAAAGCTGGGGGAAGAAGAAGGAAGGGGGAGATATTTGGAGTTGTGGTGGTTGTCTTCCCAAGTAACTGTTACACGTGATGGAGCCCTGCTTTCCTGGAGATGGCTGAACACCTGCCTGCCGATGGGAAGCAGTGAATGAATTCCTTGTTTTGCTTTGCTTGCATGTGCAGCTTTTGTTTTCCCTCTTAAAGTGTCTTTATCTCAACCCACGAGTTTTCTCACTTTTACTGTTTGATTGTCTCTCCCCCATCCCAGCGGGGGTGAGTGAGTAAGCGGCTGTGTGGTGCTTAGTTGCTGGCTGGGGATAAACCATGACAGTCCTCACATATGTTTTGGTAGATTTAAATATAATCCCTCCAAAGTGTTTCTAGAACATTTATTAAACTAGCTGAACGTTAACGTCTTTAATGTTTTTAGGTCACATACTATCCCATGTTATAGCATTATAATAAAAATGGGGAGTGTAAGAATGAAGAGGTCAAGTGATAAGGGCCAAAGTTGTAGGGTACAGCCTTTCTCTGTACATGCAGTTAGTGAAAAGGAGGAAAATTGCAATCATGTTAGCTTAGTGAACAAAACATTTCTTATTTCAAGACTGAAGAAATGTCAATTTTGAAGTGACATTATTGCAACAGAAGGGATTTACAGGAGCAAAAATGAATCCATTGATGTTTATCAAGAGAACTGGGCACACCTGAGCACCCACAACCAGTCTGCAATAGAGATGCTATAACTAACTAGCATGCATAAACCTATTTCAATGCAATGAACTAGAACTGTCCTTCTATTCAGTGTCTGAGACATGGGATAAGCGAGGCAAAAGGAAAACCCTTCCTAAATTGCTCTGACGGGTTGGTATGTCTTACCCCATGATAGCTTTAATAAAGGTCAAATGGATAAGATGATAATGCTCTGAGCAAAATACATGCAAGGCAATAAGACCTAGCTAAGAAAACTATGATTAGCTTATGCATGATTTGAGAGAAGCACAAACAGCCCCATCAAAATAAATACCAGAATTTCACAGGGCTCAGTGTCATTACAGCACAAGCAGGAAGAAGAACAAAAGCTTTGGAACTGCCTGGAACCAAAAGAGCAATTTCAATGTCCCCTTGGTTTTTTAAATTATTTTTATATCTTGATAAAATTCAAAAAGATAATATTTTGAACATCTGCACAATTAACTGAGTAGCATTTTATTTTGTCATTTCAATCAAATGAAGGATATTTTGTATGCTGAGCTTGGAGAAGCATAATTATATTTTCCTCTCCAGCTCCCCCCACTCCTCCTGAATTCAGACCCTGTGAATAAAATGCAGTGAAGTGCTTCCTTTTAAAATACCATTCGATGATCATGGAAATAAAAATTAAAAGTTGCATATTTTCTTTAAAAAGCCCTTTCCTGAAAAATATTCTCTGAACATGACTGTTCAGGTAAATCTTTAAAGGAACATATTTAAGAAATAATTGAATAAAACCCCATAAAGTAAAGTTTAAATAGCTACATCTGTTTTCCTTTAAAGCCATCTATACTGGTCTTTAAATTCTGATTTTAAGCAATGCATACCAAGGACTTTATTTTTCATGTTATGCCAGTTTTATTTACCTGCTGCTACCCCTCTCCCCCTTCTCCTTCCTTTTTCTCTCTCAATGGGATAAACAAAGGTTTAAAGTTTCTTTCAGATTTGGTGTTTATATAGAATTTGGACCCTGTATTATTCCGAGTAAGCCATAAATGCTTCCATAAATACTGCTTTGCAGTTGTTTTGCAATGTGTCCTCTTTATTGTTTCCTTTATTTATACGCCCAGGAACCCCTAGAGATGTATCACTGCATTTATAGTTAAACTCATTAAATGACTTGATATGATACAGAAGGGTATCCTTTTCCTATGTGCCATCTTCCCTTGTTTTCCCTGTATCTACCTTAGATATGTAACAGTGAGGAAATACATGGAAAATGAAGATGTTAATGCATCCTACAGGCAGTGCTTTCCTTTCAGAAGTGAACTCTGCACTATTCTCAGAAAATAAATAAAGCATTTCTTGAAATAGCAAAATAACATTCTTGAGCAGAGCAGCTTTGTTTTGACTGATTATTAGACCTGGATACACAATCCAGGATGTGAAAGCATGCAATGTATGTACTTCAATGCAAACAAAAGGAAATTGCTATTTTCNTTATAATAAATAAATATAGCAACCACTGTAGAGAGTAATTTCCTCATCCTCATCTTTATTTTTAAATACAAATTAGATAATTATGTAACAGTAAGTGAAAGGGATTAAACTCTGCTTTAGGTAGATTTTTATACCACCATCACCATAACATTTGATCACATTCTGCTGTACTAAATTTTATAATTCACATCTGTCCTACATAGCTTGCTTTTGAGGGGTTTGAATCATATTTTTAGGTATATGCATGCATATTACTGCATGCTTGTATTAGATAAGAAAAACCATGTGGAGAAGGAAGAAATAAGGTTTATCATGATCTTTAGTTTCTAGGGAGTCTTGATCACTCCCTGAGAAACTGCTTTCTGCTTGATTTCACAGAATAGCTGAGATTGGAAGGGACCGCTGGAGATCATCTTGTTCAACCCTCTGCTCAAAGCAGAGCATACTAGAGTAGGTTGCTCAGGAAATTGTCCAGCCAGGTTTTGAGTATATTCACAGACGGAGACTCACAACCGCTCTGGGCAACCTGTTCCATTGTTTGACTGCCTTTTGCTGAAGTGGAATTCCATGTTTTAATTTGTGCCCTTTGATTCCTGTCCATTCTCTGGGCACCTCTGAGAAGAGTCTGACTCCATATTCTTCACAACAGGTACTTACACACATTGATAATATCCCCCTGAGCCTTCACTTCTCCAGGCTAACAGTCCTAACTCTCTCAGGGTATCTTCGTATGATGGGTGCTCTTATTCCTTCATCATCTTTATGGACCTGTGCTGAACTCATTCCAGGAAGTCCATGTCTGTCTAGTCAGAGCCCAGAAATGGACTCTGCACTCCAGGTGTGGTCTCAACCAGGGCTGACTAGAGGGGAAGGATCACCTTCCTTGACTTGTTGGCGATGCTTTTCCTAATGCAGCCCCAAATGCTGTTGGCTTTCTTTGCCACAAGGGTGCATTGCTGGCTCATGGTGAGCTTGTTGTCCAACACGACCATCAGGTCTTTTTCTGCCAAGCTGCTTTCCAGCCTGTTGGTCCCCAGCATGTACTTGTGCAGGGTGTTATTCCCTAGGGTGCAGGACTTGATATTTCCCTTTGTTGAAAGTCATGAAGGTGCTGTTTGCCCATTTCTCCATCCTGTTGAGGTCCCTCTGAATGGCAACACAACCATCTGCTGTTTCAATCAGTCTTCTCAGTTTTGTATCATTTGCAGATTTGTACTTTAGATGCTAATATCATGCTCAGCTGAAAGACTGTAGTGGTTGATGACCTGGTGACAACGAATGGTCTGAAAAATATGATAAAGTATTTGGTCCAGCTACAGAAGGAAATTGTTTTTTCATAGGCATGAATAATTAACGTTACAGCCATCTGAAATCAAGTAGCTTACATCTGAGTTCCCACAGCATTTTTCCTCCCCGAAAGTAGAAGCATGGCGATTAAGAAAATAAAAATACAGCAGAACGATATACTGAAAATATAAAAGTGTTAAGATGATGATTATGATATTTCTTTCTTTGCTGTTGTTAAATTAAATTTGTCTCTCTTAGGCATGTTTGAATGCAGAAAGGATTTGCTAGAAATTCAGAGAATTTAAAGACAAAAGGAATTACAAGTTCATCTCATGTGTTCCATAATTCAGCCCACAGAAGCAAAACCAACCGTTTCCATAGTAAGGCTATAACTTCTGATATGTCTGTAACATATATATTACTATCCAGCCATGGTTTAAAGATTTCAAGTGATGGAAATATATCATAATTATAAGTAAGCTGTGATAAGAGTTAATTAGAAATTAGTATGACACAGAACTATGTTGGTTATGTTCATGACATCACACTGGTATAAAAGCAAAAATGCTTATGAGTGGCCCAGTTCCAGCAGTATGATGGTACTTTACAAACTGATGTATTTACCCAATGAAAGTAAGCTGTAACAACACAGCACGTTCATACCCATCTAGTTTGCCTAGGTAAGTGGAGTGTGAGACTTTGAGCAGAACAGTATGGCTTCCTGGTCTAGACAGCACCTTCATGTAGGAATCACTTCAAGTTGAAATACAGCACTTCTAATGATCAGGCACAACCACCATGGACACAAAAAGTTGCGGATAAAATAAAAATAGTTATTCTAACGTTAATTTAAATATAGTTCTGAGCTTTTCTAGCTTTTTACATATAGCCACCACCAAGCTTCAGTTGAATAGAGCAGTTAGTTCTGGCTGACCAAATATAGATTCAGCTATGNTCTTTCACACAGTATTAACTAGATTAAAAGTCATTATAAAGTTCAAAAGTAACAAATTGGAGGGGGGAGTAGGAAATTATTTTACTTGCTTTTTAGTTTTTAAGTGTTACTGGAGCCTTGTTGGCTTATTTTCATTCTCCTTGTTTGCTGGCATGATGTGGAATTGTAAGGCTTGAACCCACTGCAAGTCTTCCTGTTCCGCTCAAGAAGCTCCCAGTACCTCTGAACTCTCACCTTGGATTTGGAGGCTGTTAGCCAGGCTAACCTTCATCAAAGAGTGATGAGACCTGATTTTCCACAGTCACGTCATCTAGGATTGTAACAATTTAGAGATGATCACGGAGATGAGGCATGTAAGTGGACAGTGAATGCCTGTGTCCTTGTTTTTTGAAGTACCAAAGGGCTGCACAGTTGGAGCTCATAGCTTTTCATTCAGAGTAGGACTGTGGAGGAAGGATCAGCAGGAGCATAGGGAGACATGAGTGGTCTTTATGTGCTAAGTATGCTGCTGAACTTGGGAGTCTGGAGGAATGGCCAGGAAAAGATAAAGAAAGTGTGAGAGATCCTTGGAAACAGACCAGGGGCTTTGAATTTGTGTGAAGCAGCTTCCAGATGGTAACTAAATGCACAGTTACTAAAGGTTGCAAAGCTGTTTGAGATGAAAGTACAATAAGGGGAATCAGGATTTTTAGGTTCTGTTTGGCAGAATGGCTTTAGTAGGGCTGGAACAGGATGGCTAAGCACACAAATTGTTTACGTGAATGCTGAAAAAGCCTTGTGGTTGGTAGACTTGGCTGTGCATTTTCACAGAGACTGCCTGAGTTTTAATCCCAGTTCTGCTTCTAGTAGTTCTGTGAAATTTGACAACTAGTTTGAAACAAGAGGGAGTTGAGGGTTACCTGGCTCCAGGATAGCAATAGGGGGCTTTGATTATAGAATTCTGTACTACAAAGATATATTCTAACTACTTAGTAGACGCGGAATTAGAAACTATAAAATCTTGGCTTTCACCCCAATGTACTTTTTTTTGTACTAAGAAGTACATGATGTACATTTCTACCTGCACTTCTTATTAATATATGAAACTTAATCGGGAGATACAGCAAGAAATGATAGTCTGCCAAGTGTGAGTTCCATATAATATGTGTGACACTTGGCAGATCTGAGGAATTTTCAGCACAAACCTCTTGGCCTTTTCTCTTACATTATAGTGTTGCTAAATGACTACATTTTTGTTGCTCGTGTGGGTGGATTAGCGCCTTAGATCGAGTTGGAGAAGAGGAATTTGAGGCAGTGCTTGGAAATAGTATGTTTACTGAGTTTTGAGGGAGGGAAATGTGTTGGCATGTATGGAGGCAAGTAGGAGTTCAGGGTATCTTTTGGCATGGTAGAGATCAGCACAGTTTTTATTCAAAGATGAAAAGGACTGATTTTAGTGGAGGGAAGGAATCAAGCAAAAGAGCACTGGAAGAAACAAAAAGGAAGATGCAGTCTCTCTGTCCCCTGAGAGTTATCCTGTTATTTATAACCTCGATAGTGTCAGTCTGAGGGTGAGTAAAACTAAGTGTTTGTGACTCTTAAAGTTACGATGTCATTCCACCAGCACAGAATGAAATATTTTAGACTAGATGTCAGCAAAGCATTCTTCAGCACTTTATAGTGAGGTCTTGGAAATAAATGAGAGGGAAGTTTGTTGCAAATGAGAACGTGTGTCTATACAGTTTTTAAGTATCTAGTCTGTATTTCTGTCTCATTATCTCCCCAGCCTTGCAATCTCTTCCTTTACATTTGCAGAGCAAAAGAAGACCCATCAAGTAGGCCTCTGCTATATGCTCCAGTGCAGATGAGATAAAGAAAAGGAAAAATTAATTTTCCCTCCTTTTACTTCTCCATAGCACAGAATCCAAAATAGAGTTTTCAGTTGATCTGGCAGTGTCTTTTGATAAGCTTTAATTACAAAGCACTGTTGTATAATACTAAAATGCTGATAGCAAGACACACATGAAGTGATTGCCTAATTATTTTCCCTTTATTTAATTTGAACACTACTTGATTTTGGAATTGCAAGAGTATTTCTTCTTCAGGGTGTGTTCTTACCATTTTCTGTGAGAACTGCTTTACAAAAATGTGATAAATTTATGATACAAAACTTAATCAATCCAACAGTAATTCTTCAGCAACCAAAACAAATCAACCTTTCATTGTCTATTATGTTAGTAATATTCTATTATGCTAGTAATAGTAAGAGTTTTTTCTTCTGGTTTCTTGGTTCGCTGATAAAATCCATCCAAATTGCATAAGCTGTTAGGTAGCGTGGGATAGGGAACATTGTGTTGCCAGCAAAGTAATGCTGACCCTGTCCTGTTGTCAGTCTTGATTTACTGGCAACATAAAGTTGTCACGAGCAAGTGAAGTGGTGGTGGTACTGAAAGAAAGAGAAAGTAGCAGCTTGACCTTTTACCTAAGTTCGTGGAAACACTATACAACTGCATGAATAATGGGGTTTTAGTTAGTGGTAATTCAAAAGTTGAAAGAAAAAAATTCCTTCAACAATTCAAATACTTTTTTTTTTCAAATCTTGACTATTTAACGTATTGTCTGTAAGAAAATCAAGGCATTTTTTGAGTCAAACACTGTGTCACACATGCAGGTCCTCATATACACAGAGAAAGTATGCTCTTTTTGCTGAGCAAGTCCTCCCGTGTTAATGAAGGAGATCTCTAAACAGGCAGTGTAGCACAAAGGTATGCAAACCTGTCCTCAATTCATACTCTAGACTTGGTACACTTGGACTTCTCACTGCTCAAAAGCTCAACTCTGCAACAATAATATTAGAAGAGCACACATTACGTGAACATGGTAACTTAATATCAAAGGTACAGATAAAACTATGTTGTGTCTTGAAGTTCTTATTAAGACATGCTCTAAGGTGGATTGAGCTGCTTTTACCTTTGTGTATGCTATGTATTTTTCATTCAAATGCAACATCTACATATCACCATTTAAAATAGGAAAAAATTAGTCATACTAATATGGAGAAAAAAAGATTTTTAAAATATTAATTCAGGAAAAAAATTGTATGCTATCATTTCAGCTCTTTCTGCTCTGGTTTAAGAAATTCTGTAGAGTTTTCAGATTGAATTGTATTTCTTACATCATTCTTTCACAATTGAGAGTATTCTTTGATGTTTCATCTTCTCAGGTCCACCAGTAAGTTCCTTTGTAATTAACAAAATATAACATGTCTCTTCCTGATAGGAAAGCTGGAAAGCAAGATTTCTTTTTTAAAAGACAATAATAGAAGTTATGCAGATAAACTAAGCAATTCTAGTGTAATGAGAGAAGTTCAAATGGCTTGCCAAGGCAAAATCCTCCAGAATTCACTTTTAGTAAAGTCCAGGGCAAGGAATAAGAACAATTTTGCACAAAGGTAGAAAGTGTAAAACTGTAGCCAGGTGAACAGACATCAACTATAGCAATTTTGGATCCATTTGTAGGAAGAGATTTAACTGACAATGAGGTGAATTTAAAAATAAACAACCTGGTTTAGGGAAAAAAAAAACCAAACAAAAACTAATTCTGTAGGAAGTAGGATAATATTGCATCTCACTTCTTAGAATATACTGATCACAATGATGGAACTGAGGGGAGAAGTAACTTGGTCCACTGAAAATAAATCAGAGTATCTGATGGCTCTTCTGCTTTGTGTTCCTTGCTGATACAAAACTTTAGAGAAGTTTTTCTGTCTTGAGAAAAGTTTATTGAGCCCAGAATGCTCCTATAGTGAGAAGAGGGGAGCTTTGGGGCAGAACAAAAGAACTTGGCATTATTGACCTTTTGTGTAAAAGTAGCTGGGACAAAATGTCTTCAGTATAGTCTTGAATTTCCTTTGGCATGTTCAGCTTTCCACTTAGACAACTTTTGTCGATCCTTGCTCTCAGCTTGTTGTTCACCCCTTGTACCTTCTGACTTCTTCCATTTGGCCTTTTCTCCAGATCCTTTCTCATGCATTCTTGCTCTCCTTTCATCTGCTTCCTTTTCAGACCCTACGACCCTATGACCCTATGAGATATCAATTCTTGCTGCACCTGTATAAACAACAAGTGGAAGCCAGCTCCTCCTTCCCCTCAAAAAAATCTCCCCCAAAATGTAAGCTGAATCTTCAGGTTCAGTAACTAGGATTTTTAATAATACATTGTTCCTAGCTAGACAGGTTTCTGATGAAGGATAGAAAATGTAGTATCTACAGAATATGGCATGTAGTGATCCCTAAGTAAAGTGTAACATGGGTTTATGAATTGTACCTCTTGAGATATTAATCTGATTACTTTCAAAAGTATGACTTTTTAATGAACTACATCAGGTTCCATCATACTGCAGTTCTTGTTCACCAAGACCATTCAAACTGCAGCAAGTGCTCAAAAGAATTACTAGAGTGACCAGGTGAAGAAAGACCCACTCTTACATAAAGAGATGAGAAGGGGATGGCATAACTTCTCAAAATGAAGGCTGGAAGAAGGGTATTGATATGCATTACATTTGGAAGCAAACAACAAGGGGGAGCTGACCAGTTTCTTTTACACTGAAGGAAGGGGAAGAACAACTTGATTATAAAAGGCACAAGTAATTGCATCTGGATGTTGGACATGGGAGCTTAAAACTGAAAAGCAAGACTTTGTTAGAACCTTCTAGTAGGACATATCATAGAATCATAGAATCATAGAATACTTTGGGTTGGAAGGGACCTTTAGAAGTCATCTAGTCCAACCCCCCTGCAGTGAGCAGGGACATCAACAACTAGATCAGGTTGCTCAGAGCCCCGTCCAACCTGACCTTGAATGTTTCCAGGGATGGGGCCTCCACTGCCTCTCTGGGCAACCTGTTCCAGTGCTTCACCACCCTCATTGTAAAAAATTTTTTCCTTATATCTAGCCTAAATCTACCCTCCTTTAGTTTAAAACCATTACCCCTTGTCCTGTCACAACAGGCCTCACTAAAAAGACTGTCCCCATCTTTCCTATAGGCCTCCTTTCAGTACTGAAAGGCCGCAATAAGGTCTCCCCTCAGCCTTCTCTTCTCCAGGCTGAACAACCCCAACTCTCTCAGCCTGTCCTCGTAGGAGAGGTGCTCCAGCCCTCG
>VYZW01039375.1:1161-30452 GCA_013401315.1 Balaeniceps rex | reverse complement strand
TGATCCTGCTTTGAGCAGGAGGTTGGACTAGAGACCTCCTGACGTCCCTTCAGCTTGTGACTCCACTGAAGAATTTCAATGGGTTTGTGACCCAGGGCTATCCTGTATAGAAATCATGTTGACTATTCCTCAACATGTCATATTTATACAAGAGTCCACTAATTACATTTTTCTTACAGTTTCTGCTAATTTGCCTTGCACCTACATCAGTCTTACTGGTTTGTGGCTTCCCAGGTGGCCCTTTAAAAGAATTTCCACATTTTCCATTCTCCAGTCCCCTCATACCTAAATGGCTTTATACACTAAATGTGCACACCATAGCTAGAAGTTGTAGACCACTCCTATTTCCTCCACTAGTCTTTCTTTGAATTCCTTTAAATATATCTGCTTCTTGTTACTGTTCATTTTCCCTTTTTACTATCTAACCTCTTTCATACACACTCTGAGTTGAGACAAATCAAGACAATATTTTCAAGCTGCAATTACAATTTGAATTCACAGACTTAATTCATTATTGACATTTTTGGAGTATCCTATCTATCATCTCCCTCATCCTTAGTTTGTTGGTGTTGTGGTTTAACCCTAGCCAGCAACTAAGCACCACATAGCCTCTCGCTCACTCCCCTTGCCCTGGTGGCATGAAGGAGAGAAACAGAAAAGTAAAAGTGAGAAAACTCATGGGTTGAGATAAGAACAGTTTAATAACTGAAACAAAATAAAGTAAAATAGTAACAGTAATAATAACAGTAAAAATAATAATAGTAATAATATACAAAGCAAGTGATGCACAGTGCAATTGCTCACCACTCGATGACTGATGCCCAGCCAGTCCCCGAGCAGTGATAGCTGTCCCCCGGCCAACTCCCCACAGTTGCTGTTATATACTGAGCATGATGTCATGCTCAGTACGGAATATCCTTTTAGCCAGTTTGGGTTAGCTATCCTGGCTGTGCCCCTCCTAGTTTCTTGTGAANCCCAGTATATTTTCTATGTGCACTACAGGGACTTTATCTCCTTCTACAGTATGTAAGAGTTTTGATTGCGCAGGGCCAGCTTGATTGGCAAATCCCCTACTGTTGGCTAACAAGGTGGCTTTTGCTAAATGTCTATCCCAATGTTTGAATGTCCCACNCAAATCCCCTTGAGGTACACATCGGGCTTCCCCATCCTTTTGCATTACCCACCAAGTGCACCCAAGTCCTTGAGCAAAAGCAATCCCACAAATGGCTTTGCCTTTGCCTGAGACAGGAGTAACCCAGACTGTCTTCCCCAGTATATTTTCTATGTGCACTACAGGGACTTTATCTCCTTCTACAGTATGTAAGAGTTTTGATTGCGCAGGGCCAGCTTGATTGGCAAATCCCCTACTGTTGGCTAACATGGTGGCTTTTGCTAAATGTCTATCCCAATGTTTGAATGTCCCACCACCCATTGCTCTCAGGGTAGTCTTTAACAGCCCGTTGTATTGTTCAATTTTCCTGGAGGCTGGTGCATGATAGGGGATGTGATATACCCAATCAGTAGCCATTGAACTGAATTGTATGATGTTAATTGTTATATAATACTTCATGGCATCACTTCTATGGTTGCTATATGCCATATCAACGATATTACAGTAAGAATCACCTAAATTAATGAAGAATAAACTTTGATGAATCTGAGCAAAGTGCAGCGGTCATGGAACCAGAACTGGCTTCAGCATGCAACAATACAATACCACACACCCTCTCTCCTGCCCTGAAAGACTGTTATGACAGATGGAGACCAAAGTCATGGACTAAATGAACTCAATGGATGTTTTAGAGGGATGGCCCATAGACAAAAGGAATGATATCTGAGTCTACGGTATCAAAAGACAGGAAAAGTTGTGGTGATTAATTGGAATGTATTGGAAAAGGTAGAGACCTGGGCATGATGTAGATGGTATAGAATAAGAGGTGGATACTGTCCTGGTTTCAGCTGGGATAGAGTTAATTTTCTTCCGAGTAGCTGGCATAGTGCAGTGTTTTGGATTTAGTTTGAGAATAAAATTGATAACACAGTGATGTTTTAGTTGTTGCTAAGTAGTGCTTACACTAGTCAAGGACTTTCTTTTTCAGCTTCCCATGCTCTGCCAGGTTCACAAGAAACTAGGAGAGGGCACAGCCATCAGACTTGATCCAAACTGACCAAAGGGCTATTCTATACTATAGGATATCATGCTCAGTATATAAACTGCGGGGAGTTGACCAGGAAGCTGCGATCGCTGCTTGGGAACTGGCTGGGTGTCAGCCAGCAGGTGGTGAGCAATTGCATTGTGCATCTCTTATTTTGTATATTATTATTATTATGATGATGATGATGATTATTATTATTATTATTTTCCTTTCCTTTTCTGTCCTATTCCACTATCTTTATCTCATCCCATGAATTTTATTTTTTTTTCCCGATTCTTTCCCCCATCCCACTGGGGAGGGGGAGAGTGAGCAAAGGGCTGTGTGGTGTTTAGCTGCCTGCCAGATTAAACCACAACAGTAGCAAATATCTCTGGTTTTCTGCATTACAAGTCTTGGTGTCTCTGTACAAGGAGGTACAAGGCTTGTTTATTGCAGTGATTCTTTTTGCTATTCGAAATTAACAGGATAATGAGGGGATATTCCCACCAGGATTTATTATTCAAACCATGATTTACTGATAGTAATATGTGATCTGTAAGCAAGCAGTTTAGTCGGAAATGTTCAAAAGAACTTAAGTTAGTACCAAGATCTGTTGCAAAATGCACAGGTAACTTCAATCATTCAAATTTTTTACAGTATTTCTTGGTTACAGAAATTTTTGTGCCTATGTTACTATATCTATTCATGATCTTCTCCTTCTAGGCTTCATATACTGCTGTATTTCTCTTATTAAATTCCCTTGCATCATGTTTTGTTTTGAACAGGCTATTAAAAAATAGATATCACGAGATCCATGTGTACAGATCCATGTGTATTACAAATGTCCATAGGCAATTAGATTTGAGATTCAGTCAACATCAGACTGCACTGAGAAGGGAGGAGGTAATTGCCACACCTAACTGGATCTTAGAGTACTCATCTGAGAATATTTTTGTGTGGGACTATACGATGGAACTCTGTAGCACTCCTTTCACTGAGCATCTCTGCCTTTTGCTTTGCTTTCAGCATCAAGTAAGTTTCAGAATGAAGCCATCTGTATTTTATGGTTAGTGAAGAAACAACCCAAAACTAAGAACAACTAATCATAATGAATCCCATAAGCAGAAGGTAGGCCACATGCCATTTCATGTTGTTAGCACTGAAATGAAAACACAAAAAAATAACTATGAAATTAACTATGAAAATGGACCTTGACTTTCTAATTATTTATAGCAAGGCCATGGTATGAACGGAACTAATGTGATTTCATCCCTTGAAAATAAGAAGAGATGCGGAAATATTCCTTAATGTGAAGAAAGTACATAGGATGAACAAAATCATCTATCTTCCCCTCTTTTTTGGCAAACAGTTACTGGCTTTGATCAATACTAGGAAACAAAATGAGTAATTTTTATTCTCTATTTTGTTAAATTGATGAAAATACATATTTCATCTGCTTTACATCTGGTACAATTATGTTTTTACAGAGCTCCAGGAGTGCTGTCAGGAAATGACAGAAGTACCTCATCTTTGGCAATCTAGGACGTGAATGTTTTGATAGACTTTTTTTCAGACCATATTTTACAGATTTTTTTTCACATATTTTATTTCCAATTTTTACGGGTTGTAGATTCAAGCCTGTAATGCATTAAATAACAGCTAAAATCCACAAAACACTTCTACATGCATACAGCTTGAGGTAAATCATTGATCACCATTCAAAATTAAAATTGAAAATATGTTGAAGACCTCCTGTGTATCTTGTAGCAGAATACTCACCATGTTGTAAAGAGTTTTCTATTTAGGAGGCACCCACAGGCCGTATTTGTGACTGCAACACACTAGCAACAGAAATGAGAGTCTGAGCTACACATCATCTTCTTTGGGTCATTCAAATTTACCTTCCCAGGGTATTGGAACTTCATTTCTGTGGTAGTGGGTTACCATTACATGATACAATAAAATCTGAGCTGAAGCTACTGTTGTTCATATCTCATATTTTTAAATAACGACTTGGGTATTTTACCTCCTGCCGTTCTGTTGTTTCAGAACTAAGAACAAACAAAAACAAACAAACAAAAAAAAAGAAAACCAATGTATTTACCCAAAGGTAAAAGATTCAGCACTTTCATTCTTCAAACAATTGCAGCAAATTGCAGAGAGCATAGAACAAAAGTTTAGCATACTCTTTTCCATAAATGTTATTAGGAAAAAGTACCAAGATGAAAAAGAAAAAGAAAGGCTACCTTTGTTACTTGAATAATAGTGATGAATTTGAAGATCTCCAGTAATACCAGTTAAAAAGCCTGTAAGTCAAAGTTATTTCCTGGGGCGGGGGGCGAAATTAGATTAATTTTTGGGATGTCCAAGTCAATTTAACAGTCATAGCAAAGTGATGCAGTTGAACACTACTTATATCAAGTCTCTGGTCTGGAGGTTGATAGACAATAAGCATGTGTAAAGTTTAATGCACTATTCCTACCGGAGAGTATTCTCTGTAAGTACCCAAAGCTGGCTTCAGTCCTGCAGTGTTGAACTACACTCGCTGTTGTTTTTAATTAATGCTCTTAACTCAAATGTTACTTCTAGTTGTCCAGGTAAAATGAATTGAATTTAAGTTCATTTATTCAAACTAAGCTAAATGGCGTAATAAAGAGCATAGTCTTCTTTGAACATAGCCAAATGTGAATTATCTTGTAAATCTCTTTGCTTTGAAGGCCTTCATCATTGCCTTCTAATCTACATTTTGTAGAACTAAAAGCAACTGTTGCAAGTAGCAGTTTTATCTGACCAATAAATAAAGACATTTGTGTTTCTCCAATTCCTTGTCAGGTAGAGGTACTTGTATAGTTGGAATATCTGAGCATCTAAATAAATGACTTGAAATGACAAATGTCTGAAAGCACATAATTTTAAGTTCAACTAACAAAAGCTACGCTTGCTCAAAATCGCAGGAGTTTTCCACTCAAAAATAAAGATTTGAATAAATCAGAACTTTTCTTTGAAATGGATTTTGTTGTTTCTTTTGATAGGAAGTTATAAAAAAATATTTTCAAAATGCCTAAGTTACATACCGTGACTATATTATATACCATATATTAACAAATGCATTTTAAAAAAAACACATTCAAAACATAAAATAATGTCAAAATATTTTGGAATAGTATATCTCATGGAGAAATTCAGGAATTTGTCTCTGTCTCTTTCATATCTTTCAGCTAACATCTATATTAAGTTTTTTTTTTTTAAATTATCACTTTTGTTGTCTAGTGTTTAGAAACCTGTTTGAAACCCATTTAAGAGCTTTGATCTGAACCTGTATCCTTGGGGAAAAAAACCCTTCCTTTATGTTTTGAACTGGCTACTCTGTTTTTATTCCCATTTCAAAAACTTTCTATAACAAAATTTGTTTGGAAAAGAAACCCAGAAGTAATCATTAATAATTGTGTAACCTTTCTTATGTATAAAAGAAACTACAGGACTAAACTTAAGAATGTTCACAGTGTCCAATATTTGCTTGAATGAAAAACCTTTTAAAAAAAGAGACAAAATTCAATTAAGCAAGGAAGAATACAAGGTTAAGCAAGGTATAAGGTGTTCCTTGTTTTCATTGTTAGTAAGAGAAAATGTAAGTACATAAATTTTTCTAGCTGCACCTTCTCTGTCACAAGATCTTGTTATGCATTTTTGTGCAAAATACATAGGGCTTTTTAGTATCAGAAATGCCTCCAATAGATTCTTGTCTACAGATTTTCCTTCTCCTGGATAAATTCAGTGTATTGAATGTTTTAAATTTTTCAGTGCACAACCTTTTTTTTTTTTTCTCCATACTTCAAATAATTCTGTCTCTTTTCTAAACCCTTTTGAATATTTTAACATCCTTTTGAAGTCTGAATACTGAAACTGGTGACAGTGCTTCCATATTTACATATTGAATGTCTAAACTGCATAAAGTCTTACTCCTGCTTCTTGCTATATCATTTTAAGATTGTTCTAGGACTGCATTTATTTACCTAGCAATATGAACAATATGAGCTGTCTTGACCAGAACATGTCACGGAGAAGCCCTGTTCAATTATTTATGAGCACCTTCCACCCTCACATTTTCAAAGTCACATTTATATTACTTATACTGTAGATCTGGTCTATGTGTCTTGTTTCTAGATGGATGACTTCACCTGTAGCTATATTCAAATTAAGTTTTATACATTGTGCTATCTATTCTGTCTTAATAAGATATATATACACTGATGAGTTTTCTGTGGACTTCAGAAGGAAAGCTGGAAGCATAGCTTACTGTAAACAGTGGCACCATTAATTTCATAATTAATCTTTAGAAAATTAAATTCAAGTGGTTAGAATTCCTGTGCTTTCCCTAGGAGATCCTGAGGAGAAGTAAGGGCTTAACATGGACCTGCCAAGCTATAAGTCTTGGATATGGTAACAGACATCAGACCAACAGCTTTAAGAATAAACAGTTTACCTCTAAATAACAATACAGTAACAAATAAAAGTCAGTACTACAATTATTCAGGTTATTTCAGCAGTACAATTATCTAGGTCAAAAGGACAGCAAATCCAGTAATTCACTAATACTGGGCTAAACTTAATAACCAGGTGTGCAATGGCTTACATAGCCATGGTTATAAGGCAACCTGGCAGGAAGTGGGGCACAGCGTCACCTTTGGATGAGCAACTTGGACCAGATGACAGGCTCAGGGCATTACGAATTTCCTGGTCAGACTGTCTTCTTTTGCTGAGTTGTGGAAGCACTGTCTGGACTCATTAACCAGTCATCATATCCCACTTCTGCTTCCCCTCTCTGCTCGTTCTTTGCTTTGTGTGCATGGTGCCTGGAAATACTGTATGATGCAATGCTAGCCCCTAAGAAGTACAGGAATGAATGCCATACATGCAGCTCAGTGCTACAACATATGAACAATGAGTCTAATTTATACAAAAATCTGGATGGAAGTATAGGATATATCTGGAAAAAAAATTATGTACTATGGTTCTGGGTCAAGGCTACTTGGTAAGTGGCTGCAAGCTTATTGAATGACTGTTCTGCAGTCTGTGTTGTTGGTTTTGACCTACAAAACCTAAATGATTTAGCAAGAAATCATTTTTTTAAATAGAAAGCTTAAAGTTTAGAGACGCAAATTTTAAGTGCCTTGAGCAGAGGACCACTTTCTGTGAATGGGTCAGTTTTTGAAGCCTGCTTATACCGACAACTGTAAAACTCTACCAAACACCTGGAAAAGATAACTTACATTATAACAATTATCAATGTATTCAGCAAGATGATTTAGCAAGAAATGATTTAGGTGAATTTAGCAATGTAAGATTCCCCCCCTCCATAAATACTACTACTATGGATAAAAACCAGGATCCAAACTGACTGATATGGGAAGGGGTGAGAGTGAGGGGGAATGGCTTATTAGTTGTAGTTAGTTTTAGTGTTTCACTGAACAGTACTTTTCATGGTGTGCTTTTCAGCTTTAACTAAAGTGGTCTGGATAAAAGCCTTTTTAACATTTATATAATGTAAACAGCTTTGTGCATTTAAAAAACATCTGAATGTCTGGCTGTTATGCTTTTACCGTAAAAATTATTCAGATTTCCTGTAATTTCATTTTTGTAGTTGTTACTGCTATAGGTATAATTTTTACCTGTTAGTATTCACACCAGAAGCTTTATTTTTTGTGAACGTTGCTTTTTTAATCCATGCTTCTTTTTTGTGATAATAATAACTTGTTGAATATAAATGTCTATGATATTCCATTTATACTCTTAAAAAAAAAAAGACTCAAAATTGTCCAGTTAAATATAATGTTTTTCCTGAACCACACATTATTAGCCATTTCTGTTTATGTAAAACATAGATGTCAGACATAATTGATTATTATTCACACTATAATATTTTCTCTTAATACTTAAAGAATGTTTTTTGCCTTTTTATGTAGATGCCTTCGTAATGACTAGAAAACACTACACTAACTGAGATGGTATGCTATTATCTTGGATATCGTTTTAAAAGTCTTTAACAATTTGACACTCAGTTGCTCTTTTCTATTATTCATAGTGCCACACTTATACTGCATACCATTATTTTATCCTCTGATGACATGATTATCTCATTTTAGATTAAGCTTCAGCAACCATTTAACAATAGCCAATAAACCCCGATGCAAATTACATTTAATGGAAAGAAATAAAACAGAGCTCTTGGAATCTGAATTTAATTTATAAGAAACCATTTAATCAGCAAGAAATATTTACCTGGCAATGTGTTTTTACATATTGAAAATCTCATCATGTGGTTTAAATACTCAGCAGAGCTTTTGCTGTACAGATAAAATCTTGAAAGACTGTTTCTTCTGCCTTAGAGAGAATTATTGTTGTATTGGGTTTGCATGGCAAGGTTTTGGGAGTAGGGGGGCTACAGGGGTGGCTTCTGTGAGAAGCTGCTAGAAGCTTCCCCCATGTCCGATAGAGCCAATGCCAGCCGGCTCCAAGACAGACCCACTGCTGGCCAAGGCCAAGCCAATCAGCGACAGTGGCAGCACCTCTGTGATAACATATTTAAGAAGGAGGAAAAAAAACAACCAGGGCACAACTGAAGCTCGAGTGAGGAGTGAGAATATGTGAGAGGAACAACTATGCAGACACCAAGGTCAGTGAAGAAGGAATGGGAGGATGTGCCCCAGGCGCCGGAGCAGAGATTCCTCTGCAACCCGTGGTAAAGACCATGGTGAGGCAGGCTGTCCCGCTGCAGCCCATGGAGGTGCATGGTGGAGCAGATATCCACCTGCAGCCCATGGAGGACCACACGTTGGAGGAGGTGGATGTGCCCAAAGGAGGCTGTGACTCCGTGGGAAGCCCATGCTAGAGCAGGCTCCTGGCAGGACCTGTGGACCCGTAAAGAGAAAGGAGCCCACGCTGGAGCAGGTTTGCTGGCAGGACTTGTTATCCCGTGGGGGATCCATGCTGGAGCAGTCTGTTCCTGAAGGACTGCACTCTGTGGAAGTGTGGATCCGCGCTGGAGCAGTTCATGAAGAACTGTAGCCCGTGGGAAGGACCCATATTGGAGAAGTTTGTGGAGGACTGTCTCCCATGGGAGGGACCCCACGCTGGAGCAGGGAAAGAGTGTGAGGAGTCGTCCCCTTGAGGAGGAAGGAGCAGCAGAAACAACGTGTGATGAACTGACTGCAGCCCCCATTCCCCATCCCCCTGCACCACTCAGGGGGAGGAGGTAGAGAAAATCAGGAGTGAAGTTGAGCCTGGGAAGAAGGGAGGGGTGGGGTGAAGGTGTTTAAGATTTGGTTTTATTTCTCACTACTTACTCTGATTTGACTGGTAATAAACTGATTTTCCCCAAGTCAAGTCTGTTTTGCCTGTGACAGTAATTGCTGAGTGATCTCCCTGTCCTTATCTTGACCCATGAGCTTTTTGTTATATTTTCTCTCCCCATCCAGTTGAGGAAGGGAGTGATAGAGTGGCTTTGGTGGGCACTTGGCATCCAGCCAGGGTCAACCCACCACAATTGTACAAAAAATAACATTATGTGTGGGCAATGTAATTTATTTTAATATAACTTACAGGTACTTTGGTCTCTTTTGCTCGCAAGTTCTCAGCCATTTCAGAGAGGACAGATGAAGAAAATCTATTAGCTTTAAGAGGCTACATTTGTGTTTTTAGTGTTGCATGACTATTGTCTATGGAAGAGCTGTGAATGTTACCTAATCTTAAGAAATCACCTTGGAAGTAGTTTGACCTTAACAGCAGCAATTTTTTAAATAACTTCTAGTAAAAATTTTTACATACTTGGTTTCATCTCATTATGTTTAGCTGTTGGGCCCTGAAATAATGAGATAATTAACACTGTGGATCAGTCTTCTATCTTGCACGTTTGATTTGGGATATATGAGAATATTCTACTTAATTTATTTATTTTAATTAGAAATAACTTGACAGCCACTCCATTAAGAACATTCTTCAGCATACTTTACAGCTCATTTCATATACCTATGATCTCTGTTCTTTAGAATGTCATTTAGGCCCCAGCCTAAAAATGTTAATTGATTCATCCATAAATCAGTGTATATAGCAAATGGATGAGAATGTACAGCAAAAGCGTTAATTAAATTGCATTAAAATAGCATATAGAATCTTGGTGATCCTCCATAATTTAGACATCAAAAAAAGTAGGACAACAGCTGTTGAGGCAGATTACTTTTTATGGGCTCTGGCATGGGGAAGCTTATTGATCTTTTCAACATATTGATAAGTTTTGTAGGTGTTTAAGTACCACATGACTATATTCATTCTTCCCTGAGTTACTGTCTATCAAACTGTGGGCTTACCAACTCAAGCACAAAAAGATGGCATATCCTGTTTACCTGAAGGATTTATAATTAAATATTTTCTTTTCCTGAAGAATGATTGTGAATTGGTATCAATGTTAGACTATTCTGATGGTAAACATAAGGCTTATCTTTCAACACCTCTGAGAAGAGGTTTAGGTGTCTAATACAATATCGGCTCTTCCTTAACTGTATCCCTTCTCCTCATATTGACCCCATACTATATACCTTAGAAATGAGGAACAAGATTGCTGTAGAGATATGCAAACTTTCATGTGCCCGTTACAGGGGAGAATAGCATGACTGTGTGGATATAGTATGTAACTCCAGGCATGCTTAAAAAGTTTGGACTTTCTGAAATTTCTATATGTTTAACGCTAAGGATAGTGTAAATTTACTTGCTGATTGTGAACTGCTGATAGGTTCTTAAAATAATACATGAAGTAGTGATTTTTTACATACTATACCAGGTTAAAGTGTTTACCTATGGGCAGCTATGTTTGTTTGTTAGACTAATAATATTAACAGTATTTAAAAAACAGTTGGTCAAAATTTTCATTTTAAAATGCAATAAACCAAGCATTTTTAAATATACTGTCTCTGCAAGAATTAAATCCTTGAAAATGAAAATTAATGATACAGTGCACATCTTTCCAAGATGACCTTAATGTTGAATTGCAGCATTGTTGTACACAGTAATCTCCTTTTAATAAGAGCTTCTTAAAGCTTAAATATTCCATATACATTTTTTGAACTTCATCGAAATTTCATTATTAATAACTTATTTTGCAAATACTCCAAAACATTTGATATATAGAATGTTTCAAAAATAAGTCAATATTATTACTGATGGCTTTTACATTTACCTTCTATTTTATCTGCACATACAGAGACACTATAAACTAAGCTACTGAAAACCTCAGTTTTACAGTCATTTCTCTGCATGTCAAATATAAAATGCAGGAGACTGTGTTTGAAGAGGATGAAGATAATCTTCTGAGGGCAACTAAACATAATTCAGATAATTTTTTCGAAGTGAACATCAGGCTTTAAAAGTTACTGTGAATGTTTGGGATATGCCTGTTTAAATAGCGCTCAGTACTTACCTGGCTATTCTTTGGCAAGGTGGTACTTTTTAATTTCAAAGCCTAGTAGATTAGTTCCATGCAGACGTATTGATATATAGAATGAAAGAACTGATTTTGTATCTCTTCTGCTGTTGACCTAAGCTAAATAATGAAATTTGAGTTATTAAGAATGTGCCAGAAATGTACTTACAAATATGCTGTCTTGTGGTGTGATTGTACAAAATGCACTTAGAGTATCTCGGTTTGAAATGTTTTTCAGTAAAGGAGGTATTTTGACCAAAGAGTTTTCCTTTGGTTTTCTGTTTTAACTGTTGGAACAGAACTTTTCAGACAAAACTTCTTAATTTATTTTTACATTCTTTATTCTGAATATAAATGTGTGTGTGTGTGTATATATATTTATATAAAATGTGCTGTGCAAACACCATCAACCAAAACACTTTCAACTTGAAAGCTCAGAGTAAAATTGTAGAGAGTAGAATAGGCTCCAAAAATGCAACCTATATGAAAGGAATCATTACAATTGAATAATTAAAAAACATTAATCATTGCAGAAAAATGGGGATCTTATTTCAGCTGGGTTCTACTTCTTGATCTCTGTATTCAGTTTTAGGGACATGCATTTATCTTCCTTAATTTTATGGCAGGCATAGGTAAGCAGTTTGAAAATATAAACAGCATTTCTAATCAGAAGGCATCTTTACAAGTTCTGCTTCCTAAATTCATCAGGTAAAGAATGTTCTATTTTAACAAATAGTTTTCAGAAATATACCCTTTAAAAGAAGCTATATTTCTTGGTAAGCTAAAGTAAGTTAAGTTAAAAATGACTGAAACAAAATTTATAGCAACAAATGACCAAGTTTTGGAGTTTTGTCAAGTGAGATTTCCAGATTCTCCTGTTTCTTCTTATACTACAGGTACAGTGAAAAAGTTCTGAAATGTCTTCAGGGCTGAGTAGAATATCTTCATTACTGACATTGGATAGATTTTATCAAAATTTAAAGAACATGATAAGCTGTTAAATTCTTTGGAATCCAAAAATGGGAATTAATGAGTGCAGAACTAGCAATGACTGCCATGTCTTAAATTGCCTAACACTTCCTGACACTATGTTTTTATTTCAAGTCATTTTGAAACTCAGTTTGTGGACAACACTTTTTTGTGGTAATACTGTAATTTTAGTATGTCTGCTGTTTTTGAGCACAAGGAATATGTGGAAGTCTCCCCTTATATAAAAAACAACTTTTAACTCTTTACAATCAAAACAGCTGGCAGCTAACTGCTGAAATTGTAAAGACAGAAAGAATCATCACTGCACTGGACCTTAACCACATGAAGAGTACTGGGTTTGATATGAGCAAGTTGAGAATATTTTCTCCTTAGCATGAGCAAAATATTTTTTTTTCCAGTGCTGATTCCCATCCAGTTTAACAAAGTTATTATCTTTGAAAGTTAATACTTGTGTTTATTCCAGGTGAAGAAAGGAGTCCGTTTTAGCAGTATACTTAGAATGGGGAATACATACAGGACGTCTCCTGGACAGAAACCATTTTAATCCTTTGGTACAGGAGTTGCTGTGCTTGGGGAGAAGATAAGACATTAAATATGCAAGAGTGATTCTGTTGCTGAAAATCAGACATCTTACGCTTTCTTATATGCTCTAAAATAGTCTCACTTGCCTCCAGCTACCATTCCACAAACGGTGTGGGCTTCATCAGGTCATGCCTAGCAGCTCCCTTCAGATGCTTACTTTCATGGTCCTGATGGCACCACTAGCCCTGACCATCCCTGCCCAGCCCTCCAGGACTCCCCTCACACTGCCCACAACCCAGGACCCCATGTCAGCCCCCTGGGGCTGTCAGTCCCTGGCTCAGTGATGCCACAACAGGGCCGGCCTCCAGCTCCCCACAGCCCTGCCCTACTTGGCCATGGGGCCCACTGAGACAGGCCCACCCATGGGCCCATGTTCCAGCCTGGCCTCAGCCTGTCCTCATCCCCAGGGAGGTGCCTGATGCCAGAGGCTGGGGCTGTCCAGCTGCCCTGCTCCTGCCCTGCTCCTGGCTGGGGCAGTGGGACAGGCCCTGGCTGCCAGGCCTTGTCATCACCCACCCAGGGAGCCCCTGATGCTCCTGGCACCCAACCTGACTATTTCCTGCTACCTTTAGTCACCGGTATGATGTGGTGGTGTGCCCTCTGCGCCCCTGCCCTGCCTAAGTGATAACTACCTGTGGGAGTTGTGGTGGCTGCATCTGGCCCGAAATGGATTCGTGGGAGACAGATAACAACACAACAGCCAAGGGCTATTGTGCAATGCACCCACCTAATCACAGTAAAGAAACTAAAAATCTGTGGTTGGTATGCAAATATGATGATGAGTCAATCATCTTACCCCCATAAATACTGAGCAGCCCAAGAGCCCTTTGAGCTTTCCTGCACAGCAGTGGGCTGCACGCCAGGATCTCCCCTTGAGTAGGGACGCCTCTCAAGGTTACTCCTCAAGGTTGAGAGATTCCTTGCTGGAACAGAACCTCACTAAGTGACTAATAGCATACTAAACTTCAAAATCTTAGCTAAGTGATATAAAGGATTGATTGCGCATATATAATCCTTTAGATATAAACCGTTGACCAAGTCTGGGACTAGAATTGGATCCAGCCGCACCTAGACTCCTCTCTGAGGAAAGAGTTTAGAAAGCAAGGGGGTCCTTTCTGAACCTCATGACTCAATGGGAGGGTCTCCCTGACAGTTTTGTCTGACCTTGTCCTCTATGCAGTAAATAATCAAGTGTACCTTGCCATCAA
Organism: Balaeniceps rex; assembly: GCA_013401315.1. Lineage (NCBI taxonomy): Eukaryota > Metazoa > Chordata > Aves > Pelecaniformes > Balaenicipitidae > Balaeniceps > Balaeniceps rex. Next base: position 16,065 of record VYZW01039375.1, on the reverse strand, counting down.
ATCTTGTTAAACCACTGTTGCATTTACCATTGAATTTTGTTAACTCACTGGTTTATATCAATAAAGTATATTTTTGCTTCTTTCTCACTCCATCTTCTATGTATGACAGTGTGGTAAGAATTAAAAAAAAAAATTCAAACAAGCAAGGCCAACTAAAAGCAATGTGTAGGTATTTTTCTGTCACTTGGATTTAGAGTTTTCAACTAGTAATGGAAATGTGGAAATCCCATAGGTGCATTTTAGCCATGGGGCCATACTGGAACTATCTGGGATGAATGTGCCTAGCTCTTCTTGAGTGAGCATTCCAAAACAGCTTTAAAAAAAAAGTAAGGAAACAAGCCTACCCTTCATCCTTTTTTTCTTACGAGCTCCTAATCAAAATCTTTTTTCCCCAGAATCTTACTGAAATCTGGAACTTCTCCTCTTCCCACTATTTTAATTTTTTTTTATTCTGTACCAGTAGCCTTCTGTCCTTTGCCCAGTCTCCTAGTTCATCCCTTCAATTTCCCAGTGTTTGTCACTGCACTCCAACTTCTTGTCTGTTCTTAGTGCACTCTGAAATAACAGGCTACAGTTTCAAAAATTTTCATTTGTGTGCCTTTCTTGCCATTTCTAGAATTTCTTCCCCATTCTTCTGGTTTCTGTTTTTATCAGATGCTGGGAGAGTTTCAGGTGTCTAAACATACCCTTTTAGACATTCTGCACTATCTGACTTATCTGCATGAGACTGGCAGATACAATCAATACAGGATCTACAGGAGACATGCTCTTCTGAAATGGTAGCTGAACATCAAGAGCATCTGAATAGCACCACCTCATAGCATTTAAAATAGCATTAGATTCTTCTGTTCAGACATCTGTATCATTCTTTCTGTGTCCTAATTAATGCTTATCTTTGCACACTCTGGCATTACTTCCAGGATGCAGGCAAGGAAATTATTTAGAGACTATTTTTATGTTTTACTTCAATCTTCACAGACCAAGAACAATTGTTACAGGGAACTTCAATGCCATCCTTCCAGCTTTTAGCTGATGTGGGCTCAGTCACTCTGTTAAAGATGTCCCATGTGCTTCAGCAGTTTTCTTTGTTAAGCTCTGAAAAGTATCTGCTGAGCATGAAGGGCTTATATGCTGAATGAATTCATATGGATTTTCACAGGGATGGTAAGACACATGTTCTTCAAACAGGCTAATCTTCCCCCAATGCCAGATCCCCATGCAAAGCAGAATTTTATAGCTGTGGTCAGAAAAGGTTTTCAGGAGTTTTTTTACACATGCATGCACCCTCCTATGTATTTCCTTTACTTGGGAAGGTCTTGGGAAGGACTTGAGAAGGACTTGGAAAATAAGGCATATGGAAAACAAGGAGGTAATTGGTGACAGCCAACATGGCCTCACTAAGGGCAAATCATGCCTGCAAATTTGGTGGCTTTCTATGATGGGGTTACAGCATTGGTGGATAAGGGAAGAGCAACTGATATCATCTATCTGGACTTGTGCAAAGCATTTGACACTGTCCTGCACGACATCCTTGTCTCTAAATTGGAGAGACATGAATTTGACAGATGGACCGCTCGGTGGATAAGAAATTGTCTTGGATGATTGCACTCAAAGAGTTGTGATATCCAAGTGGAGACTAGTGACAAGTGGTGTTCCTCAGGGGTCGATATTAGAACAGGAGCTGTTTAACACTTTTGTTGGCGACATGGACAGTGGGATTAAGAGCACCCTCAGCAAGTTTGCCAATGGCACCAGTCTGTGTGGTGCAGTCAACATGCTGGAGGGAAGGGATGCCATCAAGAGGGACCTTGACAAGCTTGAGAGGTGGGCCCATGCGAACCTCATGAAGTTCAACAAGTGCAAGGCCAAGTGCAAGGTCCTGCACATGGGACAGGGCAATCCCCAAACCAAATACAGGCTGGGCAGAGAATAGATTGAGAGCAGCCCTGAAGGGAAGGACTTGGGAGTGTTGGTTGATGAGAAGCTCAACGTGACCTGGCAATGTGTCCTTGCAGCCCAGAAAACCAACCATATCCTGGGTTGCATCTAAAGAAGTGTGGTTGGCAGGTCGAGGGAGGTGATTCTCACCCTCTTCTCCACTCTGGTGAGACCCTACCTGGAGTACTATGTTTAGCTCTGGTGCCCCAGCATAAGAAAGACATGGATCTGTTGGAGTGGGTCCAGAGGAGGGCCACAAAAATGATCAGAGGGATGGATACCTCTCCTGTGAAGACAGGCTGAAAGAGTTGGGGCTGTTCAGCCTGGAGAAGAGAAGGCTGCAAGGAGACCTTATAGCAGCCTTCCAGTACCTGAAGGGGGCCTACAAGAAAGCTGGGGAGGGACTTTTTACAAGGGCGTGTAGTGATAGGACAAGGGGTAATGGTTTTAAACTGAAAGAGGGTAGATTTAGATTAGATATAAGGAAAAAATTCTTCACTATGAGGGTGGTGAGGCACCAGAACAGGTTGCCCAGAGAAGTTATGGATGCCCCATCCCTGGAAGTGTTCAAGGCCAGGTCAGATGGGGCTTTGGGCAATGTGGTCTAGTGGAAGGTGTCCCTGCCCATGGCAGGGTGGTTGGAACTAGATGATCTTTAAGGTCCCTTACAAAACAAACCATTCTATGATGATTCTGATTCTTCTCATATCATCCTATGATTCTTCTCATTCATTGTTTAGTTTCTATAATAAGTCTATCCTAGATAGCCTGAAAATTCATCCCTAAGGTCTAAATTTAGTTTTCAGCAAATGATAACAAAATCTTTAATATAAAATATGAGCAATATTTATAAGAGATAATATTACTGACCTATCCTTTAAACAAACTTCAGTTTGGTCTGAAAGTGTCATACGTGAAATAGCCTTTTGTAACAGTTTATAAAGAAACTTTAAAAGTTTCTTTAAATTTTTATATTTTTCATGCAACATATCTTTGAGTAAAAATTAGTCTTTATTTCTAAATTAGTCTTTATTTCTTGTAAATCACTTTTTTATCTATATTCTAGCAGAAAACATCTGTTTTAACAAAATACAGCCCTAGGGGTTTATATAGTTTGGGTGGTTTTTTTGTATTTGGTGTTGTTTTGTTGTTTGGGTTTTTTTGTTTCAATCAGCTGTTATTTCTTTTTCAGAGACTGTGATTTAGAAAAGATGACAAGCTAAAAATCGGGTTTTGTTAAAGTTTATGAATTGAATAATCTATTCCTAACAATCATTGGCTAAATTACTGTTTAAATGGTTTTATTTAGCCATTTAGATCAAATATTTACATACCTACTGTTACATTCTAATAATAGCCTTGTCATTCACCTGATTTTTATAACTTCTTAGAAGACTGAAAACTACATCATTGACACTAAAGGTAATCTCATACTTGCATGAAATGAACCCTTTCTCTATTTTTCATACATTGTTATCTTGATTGGTTGTTGTGGTCCCAAGTATAATGAAATTATGTAACTGTGTAGAAAGTTGCATAATATATTTAATTATAAAGTGTCTGTAAAAAAATAATGATTGGGCCACATAAATCTCTCTCTACATAACTTCAGTCACTGCTTCCAAGCAGTTTCCAGGCTCCATTCACCATCAGAAGTGAATCCTTGCAGTCTTAACTACACTGAAACAACCCGGCACATTCCTGCATGAGGTGCATAAACTTGCTACTGTGACATGACAATAAATATCTTTTACAACAGAACTGTCACATTTCTGTACCTGTAGTTCTAGGAATCCAATATCCTTCATTTTGTGAACCAAGTAATCTCAGAGTAACTATATAGGTAAAACTAAGCCATCACTATCTACAGGAATGTATCCTGACAGATAATCAGTGAAGAATAAAACCCATTCAATTTCCAGAGCAGGAAATTTCGCAAAAGACAGTTCAATCTCTGATCTCTCAGTCCTGATTCTCAAGGGAACCAAAACTCTGAATAAAAATAAACCTTGGAATTAAAATTCATAACTCTACTGGATACCAAAACCCACAACTTCAGTAAAGATAATAGTTTTGTAACACATTGTCATAGTCCTCATCAAATCCCAAACACATTAATCTCTTTGTGTTCCACGGTTTATGAAGTACTTCTTTCTTTCCCCTAAGACATAACTATTTATCATCTCTCCATCTCCCTCCCTCTCCCGTTCTCCCCTGTCCCTTTTTTAACATTCATAGGTATATCAAGTATCTTTTCTTTCAGAGATTATGATCTGAAGAATATACACTCCTCTGAACCTCTCCTAACCTATGATTCACAGTAGGCACCTAGATTTGAAATCTGAACTTTTTTGGACCTGAGGAAGAATTCCTGAAAGCTTATCTGATTTTTCCAGCTATATTTGCTGGTTTAATAAAAGGTATTATCTCTGTTGAGAAACCTTGTCCTGCTTTTTTCCTTGTCCTGACTTTCTGCAAGATAACATAGAAAGTAGTGTTCAGAGGCAGATCATAAAGTCAGATATCTAGTTGAAAAGATATATACAGAGATCCTCTGGAGCATTCAAATACCATTGTTGTTGGCAGTAGCAACTTTACAGACCACTTATGGCTGGTTGCATGATCTGGAAAGATGCATAAGATTAGGTCACAAGTGAGAGTGGCAGGAAGATTCCCAGGACACGTATTTATCATGAAAAATTAAAGTAAACTTAGAATGCTCATTAATGTTTAAAAATAACGAACATGGATATGACACAGTTTCAGGGAGTTTTTTGTTGTGTTTTTTTTTTTTTTTTTAAATATGTTCTTTTCTATTCAGGTGCTAGCTCAAGCATTCTTATATGCTTGTGAACCTTAGAAAACCTGGCACAATTTTGGTGATTACAAATCTTCCCAAGCATGTATTTCTTGCTTATCTGTGTTATGGATTTACACAATTCCAGTTTTAATAGAGAGGCAATTTGCTGTTAACATTTTCCAAAAGGCTAATTTTGCTTGCAATAGATGCTTCAGTATATGTGGAACAGATTTTAAGCATTAGGTCTGATTTCACACTGGGTAAGAGATCCTGTGTGTCAGGTCTTTGGCTAAGTCAGCAAAGGCTTACAAAGCTTCAATGTATTATTAAATAACCTGTGCAGAACCTCGGCCTTGGAATTGGCTTATTCTTAGAACACATAAGACTGATGAAAGGGGTGAAGGATATCAGTTGATACTTGCTGAGTAAAAGACTTTACAAGAACAAAATATACCAGCTAATATCCCACTCCTTATTTTGAGTATGTATTCATACTTCTATACTGGGTAATGAGAAGGTAGCTTGCCTAACTTTGTGTGAGGTAAGTAAAATATCAGATGTCTGGCATGGTGTTCTGTCTGGGCTGTTACATCTGCTTTCTCAGATTGTAAAAGTGGGGAAAAAAAAGCAGTAACAGGAGTGCTAGGTTATAATATGTTTGGGTATACTAATGGTCTTTTTATTGAAGGGAAAATGAAGTTAAAATGATGACTGCTTGGGATTAGTGTGCCTCAGTTATAGAAATGTATTAAATTCTTTTATGTAGATCCTTTTCCCAAATAGTCAGGTGTAAAAGTGTCTTGTTCTATCCTATAGTAAAATCTTTCAGGAGATCAAGTGCCAGTATGTTCTTTAGCCTGTGAAGATATTTAAACTGTAGGAATGGAGTTACAGAAATAAATGCTATTGTCTTCAAAATAATTGGAAATAAAGACTTTGAGGGACAGCATTAGAACTGGAATTGTTATCCACTGTAAGAACACACCTTTCTCAAACACACAAGATTGAATCATTAGATCCTAAGAAGCCAAAACCACCTCAAACTAGCAGCATAAAAACAGAACAAAGCAAAACAAAACAGGAAAAGAAGGAAGAAGGAGGACTTGTTATCTTAAAAATCAGGTCATAAATAATATACACCAAATCTATTTTTTTAATGTAAAAGTCAAACAATTGTTAAGCTTACCATGTATCTGTGGCTGTTTACCCTGTTTTGCTTCTATTAAAAGTACTGGTTTAGTAGTTAGCATATTAACTCCATGCACGCTTCCATTTGTACCATTGAACTTATATGTTCTCAGATGGTTTGGTATGATCTCAAGAAATTTAAATATGAAGTAGGACACACATTATACTACATGGCAGGTATAACAATGAAAGGAAGAATTAATTTCCCTAATATCACTAGCAGAAGGCTTTGAACTGTGATAAAGGAATAGCTTGCCTGGGATAGGATGAAAGAGATTGAGGTTTTACTTGAACATTTGCAGTTTTGAAAACAGAACTTTTTGCATCTTCCATCAATTTTCATCTCATATATGCAGAAGGAGGGCACTTTAGTCCAGAAGTTCTGTAAATAAATGATTCTTAATATCCTGTTCTGAATACAGTTGCTAATAAAATAACATCCACCAAATTTCATGTAACAGATTTGGAACTAAATCCGTTGCTTCAGTTATGTAAAATTAATCCTTGTGCTCTAAGGATTAGAGCACAGGTCTCCTAGCGTGTTTCCCTCCAGGACAGTTTCTCATAGGATTGTACCAAATACTGTTTCTTCCTTGTTAGTGAGTAGTAGGTCCAACAGAGCACCTTCTCTAGTCAGTAGGTTGATCATCTGTATCAAAAATTGTCTTCAAGACATTCTGGAAGTCTCCTGGATTGCTTGCACCAGCTGTAGTGACCTTCAAGCAGATATTGGGGTGATTAAAGCTTCCCATGAGTACCAGGGCCTGTGACTGTGAGGTTTTCTCCAGCTGTATAAAGAAGACTTCATCCACCTCCTCTTCTTGATCAGGTGGTCTCTAGCAGACACCCGTTACACCACCTGTGCTAGCCTGTCTTCTGATCCTTAACTCCTACCCACTAGTTCTCTACTGATTTGTCTCTGGCTTCAAGGCAAAGTTTTTTACATTTGAGCCACTCCTTGACATAAAGCACAGCCTCCTCTTTGCCTTCCCACCTCTACCCATCCACTGCAGCACTCCAGTTTAGAGAGCTATCTCACCATGTCTCCATAATCCCAGTGATTATGCAGCTTTGCTTGGACTTCTGATTCCTCCTGCTTGTTCTCCATACTACATCCATTTGTGTACAGTCATTTGACATGGGCCCTAAGTCATACGCCACATCTCTCCAAGTGTAAGAGCATCTCCTGTAATGCTGCTACGAAGACGTATCTGTTTTGCCCCTTGTGCCCTTCAAGTTATGACAACGCTACCCTACATACATAGTTTAAAGTACTCCTCACTAGATGAGCAAGTTTGATTGCAAAGACACTCCTGTCCCACTGCCAGATATCCCTTCCCTATACAGTAGTGCTTATTGCTTAAAAAGGGTCTTGTGGTCATAGAAGCCAAAGCCCTGCTTGCAATACCAGGCATGTGTTGACATGCTGAATGAGTCCACTTCTGCCAGGGCTTTCGCCCTTACTGGAAGGGCAGAGACATCACCTGGTCCCCTTACCTTTCACCTCATCACTTGAGCTCTGAAGCACTCTTAATGCACTTTGGGTTACCCTTGATAGCACTGTGGGTGTTCACATGAAAAAGCAGCGGGGGGTAATAGCACAAGAGCCAGACAATCCTCGACATTTCTTCTGCAGAATCTTGGATCTGAGCCACTGCTAAGCAAGAAACCTCCTGAAAAATCAGGTCAGGTTGGCAGTAGTTGCCTTCATCCCCTGCAAGGAAAGAGTCTCATATAACTACCACATGCTTTTTTTACCTCTGTTCAGGCTCAGCTTGCTCTGATGACCTCCCCGCAATGGGTCTTGTTCATCCTTAACCAGTGCCCAGAGCACTATATGTATGCTCGAGTTGCAGATCTGCAGAAGGAGCAGGAGCTGTGACTTCTCTGTCAAGACAGAGACGGCTGTGACTTCTGACAACAACAACCTCCTGTTGTCAGAAGTCACAGCCTTCTCTGTCTTGACAGCCTTCCACCTCCACCTGTTTGACCATGGTCACCAGCTGCTGCTGCTCTTTCCTTGCCTTGCATGGCTCAGCCTCTTGCCTCTGCAGCTTTTCTGGAAAGAACCTGCCAATATCCTCTTCAACCTCCCTGATGCTGTGCAGTCTCTCAGCTCTCCCTGCTACTCCTTCATCTGGCAGATCAGTGCCTTGACCAGGGCACACCTCCCATAGAAGAGACACCAGGCCATCTTTGCAGCACCAAATCCGGGCGGTGGCCAGAGCCTCTGCTGTGCCAAGGCCATTAGCATCAGTCAGCACTGGAGCATATGCCTTGTGGCATGCTGAGACCATCACTGCACCACCTCCATGTGGTCCTGCTCAGTCCTCAGCAGCAATGGCAGGCCCCTGTGTGCCTCTCTTCACTAACTGCTATGACAGTGGCTGTGTCTAGCCACAGTCCCCTAGCTTAAGAGTTCCAGTCTGGCAGTCAGTGCTTCCAAGCAGCAGCCTGCATATTAGGCCCTGGCAGAACTGGCAGCAGAGCCTGCAGTTGCTATACAAACTGAGAGCAGCAACCACAAGACAGCAGCACCAGCAGCCTCCAAGGCACCCTGCCTAGTTCTGCCAGCCAACCAGCACCTGGTCACCGTGCTCCCAAAGCTACCCTGCAAACAGCATCACCTGTATTGGCCCATTCCTGCTACATTGCTTCTTTGCAAACCCATCAGAGCCTCGCCACTGCCCTTGGCTCCACTTGTGGGTGCTGCTGGTGGTGCCACCCTCACAGCAGCTGCCTCCAATGAGGCTGACCCGATTGTTATAGTCTGAAAGGCTTCGTACATGCAGGGTTTAGTCTAAGACACTCAGCTGTGATATGACAAGTAGTAAATCAATGTCTTATTGGGTGGTGACGCTGAGAGGTGTCAGGCTGACAGGGAACGTGCAAGGTAGTAAGTAGGTTTTTCAAGCTTACTGAATACTAAATTTCACTTCAGTATTTAAATAGCCATGAAAGCAATTTATCAGTTTATTCTTTTCCAATGAGTATTTTCCTTCTACACTATTTTTATTATTATAAATTAGGATGAAAGGTTTTGCCTGCAGCCAGTTTTAAACTTTTAAATGTTGTTTATCAAAGATTCCAAATATTACTGCAAGCATAAATTTTAAGCACTGTGGGATTTTGAGGGTGGCTTTTCATTCACAGTGTGTGTGCACTTAGTTTTTGTTTCTCTAAATACAAGGACAATGTGATCTCTATCTATACATTTTTAAGTATGCTTGGGAAGCTCTTTCTCTACATTTTGAACTCACTGGAGAAATTCAACATTTTTCAGGAGTGCCAAGATCTTGCAAATGACTCTCTTTAACATTTTTTTAAATCGGACAGCTGAGTAAAGGAAAGGTTGGAACTTGAGGACACTGTTAATAGAAAAGAGAATCCACAAAAATAAACAGCATGCCCTTCTACAAAGACGTAACCTGGGGAAAAGCTTCAATGATAGCTGAGGCCTTTCTGAGACACCAAAGTCAGTAACCATGTGACACAAATCTATAGAAAATTAAAGATTGTTAAATCCAAGGTTGCAACTAGTCTATCCCCTATGACTGACTGGCCCTGAATGTCATATATTTTATTCAGCTTATATATACTTGCGTGAGCATAGGTAGAAAACAGTTAGAACTTTGTGCACTACCATTTAAAACAGTGAGCAGTGAAGCCATCTGCAGTACCTGCTAATGGATAGGCTGCTTAAACATGTAATGCATTAAATAAATACAGCTTGTCAGTATTTATCAAGAGCAGCAGAAATAATGCAGGTGTTATTTTACTGGTACCATTGACCCAGCATTTACTAACACATTTATTGAGAAAGACCATGTACTGAGCATAAGGATTTTGTCATAAAGTGTACTGCTGCTTACTGCATAAAATTTGCCAAATTTTCCAGATCAAGAATTTCTTCTATCTATATCTAATATTATTCCATTGGAGTTTTTTAGTTAGAAATGAAAAAAAAAAAAAGCAAAGACCAAAAATAGATGTGAAAAGAGAAGTTTTACTAAAAGGGGATCAACCAGGCTATCTTTTAAAAAGCTAGAGCTCACCTGCAGACATTTTAGTTTAAGTGAACAGTGCATCATATTGGAAATACTGCAAAGGTACTAGGGCTTCTATTTTATTTTATTATTCCATTGTAATCTTTCCTGATTCCAGAAGCAGCTTTCTCTAATTCCCCTTCCGCTTTTAGTGCCTCTAGTCAACAAACCAGTGCTTTCACAGCTGACTTTTTGTTTAATTCCTCCCTTACCTACACTGTACAGCTAAACTGTAGAATAAATGCTAGTTGGCTAGCCAGCTTACATCCTCCTGGCAGCTTGCTGCTGTTGCTCCCCTGAACCTCAGACTCAGACTCAGCTTCGTTTTCAGGCTGTGCCTCACAGTGCTTTTGCCTCTAACTCAAGCCTTCAGCAATTCCCCTGACAAATGAATGTGCTGTTTAAAGATGCTTCTGTTCTCACTTCTCTTTGCTTTGCCACCTCCACCACCAAACTGCTTGTTACCTTCCTGCTATCTGAATTTAGCTTTCCTGCAATGCCGTGGGCAAAACTATAGCTTATGTGCTGTCTAACCAGCTAAAAAAGAAAAAAAAAAGGTCAAGAAAGGTGGTTTGAGATAATCTGCCTGGAACAGTGTAGAGAGATAGATATTATCCACTCTGCTAGCACACCTGTAGAGCTGCTCCCTTGGCTGCAGACAGGCAATAAAAACCAGGGTCAGTAGGTATTATTACCTACAGTAATATTACCTACCTATTACCTACAGTAATATTACCAGTAGGTATATTAGTAGCTATACAATTAGCTATATTCATAGTACTGGTGGATACCACTCTGGTTTTCACTCTGTGTGACTTCTAGCAGCTAACAAAAGTATTAGGTAGTTATCATAACTATTTAGTCACTCCTTTCCTATTTATGTTGTTGAAGTGAAATTTCAAATAAACTCACAAAAGTTGTTTCACTGTAAGAGTGTCTGATGCAATGCAAACCTGATCAACATTTGTTTAAAACAAGCCAAACCAAGAAATTATAAAATTATTTCTATGAAGTACAATTAAATGAAACAATATAGATCTGTGGCCAAGAAAAAAAGTGATAGTCTCCTAAGTATGAGAGATTATGAAAAAAGACATTCTCATGCTTATTGCTTCTTAGCTGAATGTAGATATTTACCAGGAGTTTCTTTAATAACCCTGAATATTTTGTTGAATAGAATAGCTGAAACAAATTTATAAACCATACACTCCTCTCTCTCTCAATACTATATGCATAAAAGCACAGAGTAATTTCTCATTAAAATCCAATATAAATTTAACCTGCTTTGTGATTTATCACAGACATAGGTAAAACTACATGATTAGTGATAATTTTGTATAATGTATTTGCATGCTACCAACCATAATGCTAAACTATACTGTTCAGGAAGGCAAATTTCTGACAGCACTTGAAAGAGGGCTAAGGTTTTCAGCTTGTATGTTTATGGTGAGATTTGCAGATACCCATATCTCAAAAGCAGATGCGTCCATTTTCATCAAGAGTTTTTTTTTACAGAGTAGAGAAACACACATAGGCTATGCAATTTTTGTGGTTTCTGGCATATATATTAATATTACGTATGATAATTATAATGTGGATTTTCTTAGTTGCCAAAGTGACCTTAAAACCAAAAAAATTTCCTTGACCATACAAATATGTATGCTTTGCAGGTGTATGCTCAAACACACCATATATACACTCCATGTATATCGGAATACATCTGTATACCATCCAGTCCATACCATTCCATTTCAATTCATATACATACCATCTATTGTAATGCACATCTTAAATCTAGTCATTGCTTTATCTGGAGTAGCAAAGACAAAAGAGTTGTTTTATGCAGAATAGACAGCACTTAGGCTAGCCATGCAGATTGCCTATCTAAAATTATCTTAGCTTGGCATTGGAGCTCCTGTGACACTGGCATACCCAGTTGCAATAAGGCTTTCTGCCTGCTTCACAGATGGCTCTGAATGCAAGCAGCCAAGACACACAGAACACTGTGCATTTGTGCAAGCCAAAATTCCTGCATGGTGTATTTGGAGTTGCTGTTTAGCCAGCTTGGATTTAGATCTGTTTAGTGTTATCAAAACCATAGCATCTGCAGCAGTCTGTAGCATGGCTGGGAGTTTCGCTACATTATTATGAGCCTACACAGCCTCAATGGAATTTGTGTTTATTCCTTTATGTATAAGAAATTTTCCAAAATATAGGCCACTTGCCTTGCATCAGTAAAGTGCCTTTTACAATAGACCAGCCTTCTTGTCCCTTTTCTACATCCAGCTATTTTGTTATTAAGCCCTTGTGTAATGATAATCTTTCTTGATGTATTCAATGACAGCTATTGAAGCCTTACTCAGATTTGTCAGTGTAATTACCCACACGTTTATAATAAGTAAGAGGAGTGGATCAGAATCCTGAAGTATAAAGCTTCCATCCAAATTTTGTGATAATGTTCATATTACATTTTGGAAACTGAGATTTCATAAATGACCTGAAAAAATATTTAACTTGGGTAATTTCATGCTGTCTCTGGTTCTTTGTGAATGGTAGATACACAATGTCAAATACTGAGAGTGAAAAAATTTCACTGTGCCCTTCTGCTGTTGTCTGGCTTGTTCCTTATTTATTCAGGAACAAAAGTACCCCAGCATGGTAAAATATTTTTACAGAGTACTTTTCTGGAGCCTGTGATTCTTATCATGTTTTGAAGAGAAAGTTGGTCCATTCAAAGATAATGTCCCCAAACCCTATGTAACAACTCAAGCATGTAGTTTAGGTACTGAATACAAATAATTTAAGTTTAGCAAGATCTGGAAAGATTTGTCTTTGACACAGAAGAAAGCATTTAGTTTCTGTTAATTGACTGAAAGCAGGGAATTCAGTGATGAGATAATTTGGTGTCTATGGTAGAAAGGTGATTAGGGCTGATAAGACATTTACGATGGGCTATTTCAATTAAAATAAAGTATCAAAATATTTTTCAGGTCATTTCCGTCTTAACAATACTGTAAATGTGGAACTGACAGAGATGTTTTAGTCAGTGGACTAAGGTACTTCAAATGTGTTATGAGACATATATAAAATAATCAGGTTAATGTGAAAGCCTTAAAAAGGCTTCTCAAAGGGCTTCATGTTAAACCCATTTGCCAAATAATTTCTCTGCTAGTCTTGGTTTTAGAAAGGTTTGCCTTTGTAACAATGCTTCCTTAATTACAGAAACAAAAAATGTTAATTTTTGTCTTTTGTTTTCTGTTGAAACATAATTTTCTAGTTATCAATTTGGCATCACTAATTCAAACTAATCATAGGCAGAAGGCGGGGGGGGATTATTATTGGTCTCTGTTAATCTCGATGCAGCCTGATAGCCAACACAAAACTAACAGTTCCTGCAGGGATTTCTGCTTGCATCAAAGCTCAGAAGGAAATAATGCCATTTTCTGGTGGTGGTGTTGCAATATTTCAGTAGAAACTGCTCAAGGAGTTTGAGGACTATTAGGATTTTTATTAACCTCAGTTAAAGCCTCATAAACCAGATAAATCTCAGTTTATCAGCTTGATTATTTTTCTAAAGTCCACAGGACCAAAGGCTTTTCCCAGTTAACAGCTCCTCCATTGTTCTCTATCTGCCTGACTCTAGTCAAGTTTTCAGGTTTATGTTGCTGAGCCAAATATAAAATTAAAGATGTGATAAGCAGTTAGGGAGGAAAAAGGTGGACTGGATTGCAAATTTTGATAGAGGAAGGCAGCAGGCAGTTGAAGAGAGGACGAGAAAATGTAGCAAGGACTTGCTCTCTCACAGCACAGGAATGAAGATATTTTTATGTACGTGGAGAGTTAGAGCCTCAAGAAACATCATTCATGACCAGAATGCCACCGTGCTGTGACTTTTGCACTAAACAAGCAGCTCCGGAGAACTTGCAGCTGTGATATATCACAACACAGAACAGAAGATATATTTGAATGAGAGAGGTTAAAGGGGCTCTCTGATAGTATTAATCATCATCAAAGACATTAAGCTAAACGTTTCAGCAGCCTAATTGTTGCCAAAATTTCTACTGGCATCAGAGAAAAGATGATAGAGTGGATAATGAGTTAGTTGAGTCAGTGTATAAAAAGGAAATCCTCCAAAATGAGAGGGCACCACAGGAGAAATCATGAAAAAGCTGCTTTGAAATTATACCTTGCATACAATGTGGCATTGTATCAGGGCAGATGAGGATAGAGCTGATATTTGCATGGCAACTGAGAAATGCTTTGAAAGAATGAGTTAATGATGGAAAGATGAAATGATGTTCTGATTTGAGAAAGGCATAGCAGTTTCTGCTTCTGTTGTTTTAGCTCTTTTGCTAAGAATCTCTTTAGTTCTTTTTGAAAAAAACCCCACCATTTTGTGGTTTAAATACTTTTCTGAGAGGTCATTTTAGCTATGAATAACAGACTCGTTGAGATTTGTTTTAAAGTCTTAAATGAAGATTAAACGTAATAATCACAAGGTATAACTAGTATTATTAGTCTCCAGGAGCCATAACTCTTGAGGGGTATATCATTGGAATTAATTAGCAGTTTTGTCCAAAAAGCAGTACTATGTGAATAACATAGTTTCCAAATTTGGAAATGGCCACCCAAAAATGATTGGGGGTTATTGATTTTTTTCTAGTANGCTTGTCCCATCTTCCTCAAGTAATTGCAGGGAACAATCATCTTTGCAGAGGCAGTCATAAATCTTTCTTGATCAGTTTTTCAAGCCAACATATTATGCTTGTTTCTGCATTTCTTAAAAACAAAAGCCTATAATGCTACATTAACTTGTTTAATTCAACAAGGGGCAACACAATACATAACTTTTGTTACAAAATTTAATCTATTTTGACATATCAGAGCTTTCTGTTGCAGAGCATGTTAAAATTCCTTTCTTTCCAAGCTTAA